>CABFVX010003304.1:0-89316 GCA_902151425.1 Timema shepardi
GGTTTGGTAATCAGATAAATCTGTGCCGGGACCGAGGATTGAACCCCGGCCGCCAGGATAGAAGTCTGACACCTTACCCCTAGACCACCAGGTCACCAACAAGTAGATCTCCAGCCATTAGTCCCAGTTTTCTAGATGGGAGCCGCTACTTTTCCATTCAAGTGTCTCCTCAATATTGTCCTCATTAGGCTTCACTAGGCTGAGTTGACCCCGTTCCAGACCCACTACTTTATGGACAAATCTGTAAAACGCCGGGGATCAAACCCAGGACCTTTGAATCTGTAGCTAGGAACTCTGACCATTCGATCAAAAAGTGACGAAGTTTTATAAAATATAAAAACTTTTTTTAATGTAAATCTTGACAACGTTATTTTATATAATTATTGTTAAGGTATTAATTGTAGAAATACAAAATGACGTTAGTAGAATGTATGACTCGACGTATGATAATATGAAAATAGTTTTAGTAACTTTTATAAATGTAAAAAAAAAGTATATCACTATAAAAATTGGACTATACTACAGATAACGCCCATGTTTCTCAAGTCATATATATTTTATTGCTAATATTGGTATTACAAATGGCCTATAATTAACTGTTTTTTTATATTTTTTTACCGCACCCGTCAAATAGCTCTGTCACGTGATTTATGGCCACAAGTAATAAACTACGTCCCCTTTAGTTTTCGTTATCATTTCGTTCATCTTTTCTTCTTCTTTTTCTTGTGACGTAATGCCGTGGAGCCAATAAAGGAGACACGTGCTACTTGGGTTGAGGGGGTGTGGAAGGGGTCCCTGTTGTAGAATTATTTGTAATGGGCCACCAGTGGTCCGTCCAATAAATAAAGAAGGCTGTCTCCATGCCCCGTTCTTAATAGGACCGCCGAGGAACAAAGACTGATGCTGAGGGACATCAATAACAAGAGTCTGGTTCTCTCATCTTTGAAGTTCTTTAAAGTGAGAGTGTAAGGAACGCTAGACAAGGTAAGTATTTTTTGCAGTTTTTACCATCAAAACTTTTTTTTAAATCAAAATAAATCAAATAATACTCCAGTAGAAACAAAGAGTTTAATTATCTTCACGTGATGATATCAACAGTTGTTGAATATCTGTCATGAGCATAGCAGCATTAGATGAGAAACTTTTTAAATAATTAGGAAAAAGTTGTCATTAAATTCCAGGACACCCATGACAGATATTCAACAACTGTTGATATCACCACGTGAATAAAATTAAACTATTAAATTTATACTGAAGAAATATTTGATTTAGTTTGACCCTAAAGTGTTTTGTTATAAAAACATTGGACTTTTTCTCAGGTCACCTTCAACCACACCGGGGGCTGTCTAAGTAGCTGAGCTACTGATAGTAAAGGGTTGTGCTTAATTTAAATATTGACAGAACCTTCTATAGTAGCATACACGAGTTTTCTGTTTACTGAAATAAACGTAAATATATTCTTTATGACCTTATATATAAATATACGTGTAAACATATTTTAAAAACATGACATTTTTCATTCTGAAACACACCAAAAATCTACACAATTTGTTAATCATTGAAATCTAAACGTCTGGGAAACAAAAGGTAGCTGATATAAGAGCATAGAATAGATATTTGGGAGTCAAATTGTGTTATTTAATAGGGGGGTCATAAATTGCATTGTTATTTGTATTTTCCTCCTCCCATATTTGTTCTCCTACTGACGGGCAGATACACGCAGAAACACTAAAAACGCACTTGGTTTCTAGCGTTTATGATTTTTTTTCTCGACTATTCTATTGTTTTAGCTAAATCAGTAAATTATGTAAAAATATTAAAACAACGTCTTTAATGATTAACTTGAACGGCATTGTGGTGAAAATGTGAGTTCACCGGTTTATCATGTACATATCAACTTTCATGTATTCATACATCAAATCGTGTGGTCTACAATTGTCACTTTTGATAGATGTTATCAATACCTAGAAAATAACACAAATAATATAGTGAAAGGTTGTCATTGATGACCACAAAATCAAATGTTGTAAATTTTTTTTAATACTCTGTCTATGAAAAATGGACTTTACTTGGAAATTTTCTTATATTTTATTTGCAACATTTTGAATAATTGTAACACATTGATCAATATTATAGAATTTCATTTCTTTTTTTAAAAACAACCTGTTCGGTAAAAGTGAAGTGATAAAAGGTTCAAACGTTTGCCACTAGATGACACTACGTACTAGTAAATACTGACCTGACATCTAGTAGCGTTGTAAAAAGTATAAGTTATGTTGCAGTATATTATTACTAGAAACAACAAACAGCAGTTCAACATTATACTGACATCTATCAGATAATATTTAAAGTTCATGTGTCTTACATTTAATTGTAAAATATTTGTATTCTATTTTTCCGTTATTTAAATATAAATGGCGGCTAAAGACGTTGCATGTGTTTGAGGAAAATAATTATTAATAATTGCCCGTAGCTAGACAAATTAGAAAAATAAATCTCTTACTCTTTCTTGAAAACTAAAAAATTTAGTAAAACAGTTCTCAGAGACTCATAGATCAAATCTTGTGATCTGCAGCTGTCGCTTTTGATACACCTATGAAATATTATTAATATTATTATTATTATTAGCACCGCGTCTTACTACCCGTTCGGGCTATACGCACTTACGCTTATGCGTAATGGTAGGGTGATTGTGAGATGAAATGAAGGACCTACAGTTTAACGTGGAATCCGAACCACGGTGGAGGCCTGGCATTCCCCACATTCACAAGATGTCTTGTCAGAGGTGAAGGAGGGGTTTGGTAATCAGATAAATCTATGCCGGGACCGAGGATTGCGCCACGGACCCCCGACTTAGAAGTCTGACACCTTACCCTTAGACCACCAGGTCTCCTGCAACAATTTTGAAGATACTATCTATTTTATTTATGCAACATAATTTATGTGACAAACAGTTATATGCACATCTGGTCGAAGGGTTTAATTTTTTGAACATAACCAACTTTAAATATCGCTTCAATCTGAGTTATTCATTCTAGTAATTTAATCATTGATTTCTTTTACTCTATATAAACATTATGGAATAAAATTGTGTTGATATTACTTCTGTAAGGATTAAACCATTTTCATTTTGGGTTTGTAATTTAATTTTAATATCTTATGAAGGTACAAAAACCAGTTTAACTTAGTAAAACCCACAGTTGACCTTGTATAACAAGTCAATCAACTCTGTGATACAGTCGGCTAGAAATCATAAATTTACAAGAACGATATTGCACGTGGCTTTTTTTCTGATTAAATAAGTTACTAATACTAAACATTATTGAACTATTAGATTATATTTTGATAAAAACTGCATTGAAAATGCCGAGCCATTTTAGAATGGCTTCACAGATAAGTATTGCACACAAATCTTAATTCTGCCATAATAAGAACATACTGTTGTTATTAACAAGAAACTTTGCCTCTTTGTCCCCCATCGTCAGTACAAGAAATTTCGAATAATCATTCAGTTAAGAATGCACTGCACATATTTCTGGAATATCGTAGGTGTTTTATTTTCCCCTTTACTCCCATAATACCTCGCGCGAGCCGGGAGCTGAATTTAGGCCTGCAATGATGAACGCTCTTGAATAAGAACTATCATTTTTAATATTTTAGCAGAGCTTTCATGCCTCAGTTTATTAAATAATACATTTTAATGACGGATTGTGTATAAAGGACCCGAGTAAGGGTCAGTGTTTTAGCAGTTTTTACATAAAAAGGTTTTTTGGCCAAATTGAAGCAAATATTGTTTCATTACAAACATGGATTTTAATTATTATTTTTTCACATGGTGGTATCAACAGTTGGTAAATATCTGTCACAGGTGTCCTGAAATTTAATGAAACTTCTTTTCTTCATTTATAAATTTCTCATTTATACATATATTCAACGACGGGTTTATATCATCATGCAAAGAAATTCAAACTCTTAATCTCTACTGAAGATTTATTTGAGTTATTTAGCCCAAAAAAGTTTTGCTATAAAAACTGTGAAAACATATCCCTTTCCTCACATCTACAATACTCTCACTTCGAACTCTAAAACAGTGGTATTTATTTTATATGTAGGGCTTAGATTGTACAATATGTTAAGCTTGCATTATGAGCCAACAACCTTAAAAGCACAAAGCTTATGAATATACCTGGGAGTACGCGAACAAAAATAGTTGAATACCACAGACCTAGACCACGTGTTAAACACACAGCTTTCTTACGCTATCAATATACTAATAGTAATTGTTATTTGAAGTCAAAAGCTTCGTAATTTTATTGGAGATATATTTGTGAGATTTTTCCGAATTTCGAATTTCCCAAAAATAGTATTTGAAAGATCTGAATACTTTAGGACTAATTTTTACGAGCAGTATTATAAAGAAGCATAAGTGAAAATTATATAGGGCTCTCTTATACAAAGTCTTGAAGTGAGGAGTTGAAGATTATACATAAAGGAGAACTTGTTTTTCAAAACGTGCTTTAATGAAAATTGTAAATTTTCAGGAGAAGGGATTTATGTTTTCCTAAAAGAGCGCAAGTATTTAGTATTTTTCTCATATTTGAAATTATTTATCCCACACTATTTATAGATAATATTCTATTTTAAAATGTATACAATAGATTCCTTGAATTCCTCGAATCCAATAATATTAGAGATATTCGATATTCGTGAAAATTTCAAAAAGGTGTTTAAAATACAATAAATTAAGAATTAGGCCTTCTACTAACAATGTAAAGCAAATTTGTAAAATTAATTATAAGGACTTATGCAGCTGGGAGAGTAAAAAAATTGCAAAAAAAACTTTATTGTATTAATACGATGAATATAATTTAAAAAATGTATTTTCTTTTTGGCTTATGATGTAATAAACATAATGCACCAAATATAATTTGTCAGCCTTAAACAACCATTTTAAGTTTAATTTTAAATACTTTCACTTTAAAATTTTACATTTTTATAGAATCAAGGATTAGACTTTGGATTCAAGAAATATAAGATTTAACACCTTCTCTAATATATACATTTTTTTGTCAACATTTTCTTTAAAATGATATTAAATTAATATTTTATTTGAAGAATAGCCAATTAAGTTTTAAAAAATCTAATTCTATAGGAAGAAGAAAGCGTGCTAAAATAAAATACGAATTTGAAACAAAGTAAAATATAATTTTGATATTTTTGATTATAGCGAGTTTTGGTAAAATAATCGATGTACACGGCCCTTCCTTAGTGTAAAAATGTCTTAGACACCAAGGAATGGTTTCTTTGGTTCTGAGTGACAGCTGACGTCTTTGAAAAGTTACCATACCAAATTATGTAACCCTACGCCGAACCATATGATCTGCAAAAAACATGTGTTCAGCAGCAGTCACTTCTGATGGTCAAAATTTAGGTATAAGCCTAAATGATGACTGTCAGAAGTCCGCTGTGAACTGTCAGTCAGCACCAAAGAAGCCATCGGGCTTCTGTAGATTTAATGAAGATATTGAAAGCAATAAACTTTCCACCCAAACATATTCATGACATCCTAAATATTACAAACTATCCGAAAAGTTATACATGTGTTGTCTGCTTTGAACTTGACAAATGGCAGATGGTATTCAAATAAAGGCAAATGACGTCATCTATATTAAGGTCGCGTGAGTATAGTCTGTACCCGATAAAGCTCTATTAACACGTTCGCTGGGAAATAGAAAGCAGAATTTGCATGAGGGGAACAGCAGTTCATACGCTTGGTCTAAGGCGCTAGTCTCACAGTTGACTAGACTGCCGATGACGGGGAGTTTGTGGTTCGAATCTCAGTCGGGTGTAATGAGGGTGGTGTTTACAATACGATTCTCCATTTTTCTTCCACGCAAATTCGGGGCACACTTTCTCTAAATAAAACCATCACCTCTAAAACCATTAGCGTAATTAGTAGATAAGGGTATAACCCTAACGGGTAGTAAGACGTGATGTTTAAAAAATAGTTAAAATTCTTGTCAGACCCTCTTGTATAGCTCTAAATTAACAAATGAAGACTTTAATAGAAATGTGTTGACATAGAGATGTTCAACCACTATTTTTTTAGTAGCGTGTCTTACTACCCGTTCGGGTTACATGTTTCTGTACTAATTACACTAATGTGTTAAGGATCACAAGGATTAATTTAGAGGAAATCCACCCGCATTTGTGTTGTGGGAGAGTGAAAAACCCCTTTATGCAAAAACCACTCTCAGTGCACCAGACCGGGTTAGAATCCTGATCTCCCCATTTTCAGCAGTCTAGTCCAACACGGGATTAGTGCGTTAGACTACTTGGCAACTGAAACTGGTCAATAAACGCTAATATTACAGTAATTATCTTTGTATTTTATTCATTTGGGAAAACATATTTTCTTTAGTCTAAACAGAATCTTTACCAAGGAAAATATATTTTTATATTTTTTATCTAAGTTTGTGCGATTGTTGCAGCGGTTTTCTAGCATATTTAACTTTATAGTGGACAAACATATCTTTAAATCTATCTCCAGGCTGAATGTTTTTCAAATCACCATCCTATGTCGTAACACAACTCAACACATCCACATTCAAGCTTTCCCCCTTAACGAGTGTCCCAACTCTCCTTGCAACAGTCAACGATGCTGTCTGATTGTCTCTACCTCTTCAACACAGAAGTTTTTAGAGCAGAGCTGATCAGGCTAAAACTAGTTGAACTAAAGTAGAGCGGACAACGCAGATGAAGCTGAAATCTCGTGACTGGATTAAAGAGTTAGTCACGTGATTGCATTTGTGTCACAAGCTGTGTGTTTTTTTTCAAAAGCCTTAATTAAACGTGTTTTTTAAAAATTAAATTCATTAATTTAAATGGAACGAATGCATTCTCACACTTCAGTTTAAATCCGCCAAAGCCGCTACCAACAGAAACATTATCAAATGAATCACAATAAAGCAATAACAGCGATTATCTTCTCACACTCACATATACTACAGCGCTTAGTGGTTGAATGTTTCACTAACGTCGGGTCTGCTGTAGACAAGATATTAAGGGTACAAGGGCAAAAAAAAAAAAGGGACAGTCACATGATACATATTTTTTCCAGGAGAACAACTTTTCTAAATCATTTCTCAAATCCTATAAATACCCCCACAACTACTTTTTAATTAATTTAAATATGTCAAAAGTCCTCTTTTAACCATAATCTAAAATACAGTAGAAAGGTCTCATGGCTATCTAACAGATGGCAGCACTAACCTAATTTGAGTTAAAATAGGATTTTTCTTTGTGTCCTTCACATGTTAGGTCTTCGATAAAATAAAAATCCTTAGCTAAAATATCCCCTTCCCTTAGGATTAATTGAGATAAATATTTCAAAAACCAATTTTCTAGCTCTAATTGCCATTATTTGTTGGGTTTTACATACATTAATAAAATAACTAAAATTATTTTAAGGTTAGCTCTAGAACTTGCTAACAACTTTTCTTCCCTCTCTTTCACTCTACTAATCATCACATAACACACTATTCTAGAATATATGTTTCAATATGTAATGGATTTCTAAGGCTTTAATAGACATAAAAAAATATTCTGTGCTCTCATGGTCGAACGCGCAACTCTCGCAGTAGGCTAGACTACCAATGATGGAGATATCTAGGTTCAAATTTCGATCAAGGTCTACATAGGTTGATTTTTTCCCAAAAGGGCTTTCCACGCAAATGTGTGTACACTTCCCTTAGATATAACCTTCCTAATCTCTAAAAACCAAAAGTGTAATTAATACATAAGCAGTGACCTGGCGGTCTAGGGGTAAGGTGTCAGACTTCTGTGCTGGCGGCCGGGGTTCAATCCTCGGTCCCAGCATAGATTTATCTGATTACCAAACCCTTCCTTCACCTCTGACAAGACATCTTGTGAATGTGGGGAATGCCAGGCCTCCACCGTGGTTCGGATTCCACGTTAAACTGTAGGTCCTCCATTTCATCTCACAATCACCCTACCATTACACATTAGCGTAAGTGCGTATAAATCGGACGGGTAGTAAGACGCGGTGCTAATAATAATAATACATAAGCGTTTAATAGGAACGGGTAGTAAGACGCGGTGCTAAATAAAAAAGCATCCGTGTATTGATAGTGACGTCAAAGTGTGGTGTTAGCTATATCTGATCCTATTGACGACCGTGACCCGAAACTTAAAACACCTGAGCTAACAGTAATAGGAGCTCATACGAAATGTAAAGGCAAACTACAAAGTGTGTTAATATGTGTCCTATTATTTCTACAGTTCCACTTGTTCCAATCGAGCCACACATTTTCAGGAACTCACCATAGAATCAAGACGTAATCCTGTCATTACGACCTTTTATAATATTATCAGTGATGTACATTAAAATAATAAAACAATGATATAATAAAATCCTAAAGTTTTTATCTCGCATGTAAAGTAGACTTGTATTTCTCTTAACGGAACTAGTTCTTTTTGTCTCTCACTTTCTAAAAGTCAAATAATATAATTTACTCGTTCAGTTCAATCAAAATCTTTAATAACATGTTCTTATCAACAAAGACACAGATTCAATCTCTATCAAAATAAAGCCATTCTACCTGCTTTTATTGTCTATAATCAATCTAACTGTCGAAGGAGTCGATTGATAGTTCATTATGTATCAAGTGTTACCGGTATTTCAGAAGGTCACGCTGGCCTTCGCGGTTGTTTTGGTACTTTCCGTGTTCTCCAACGCCACCCATGAAGACAGTTACTACAAACAGAGGAACAATTTCATTTCTCAGGAACAGAAAAGATTTCTTGGATCGGAAATCGTTCTTACGGCAAGGTACGATTGAATTTGGATTGAATTAAACAGTTGTACTTTTGGTTTTAATCTACAAATATAACCTTTATTTACATTCGTTTGCTTAGTGTTTTAAGTAATTTATAGTTTATTTAAAAAAATAAGAATTTAATTTAATAGTTTCTTGGTATTTTTAATCACCACGTCTTATACCTGTTCAGGTTATATGTGTAAATTATAATTACTCTGTTCGATTAGGGATAAGGAAGGAAGCATTTTAGAGTTAATCTAATTGCATTTGCGTGGAAAGAGAGGGATAAATAATTTTAAGTTGGCCTAATGGGGTTTAGAAACCCTGTCATCAGAATGCCAGTCTAACAAAAGAGTGGTGACCTGGTGGTCTAGGGGTAAGGTGTCAGACTTCTGTGCTGGCGGCCGGGGTTCAATCCCTGGTCCCGGCAGAGATTTATCTGATTACCAAAACCTTTCTTCACCTCTGACAAGACATCTTGATAATGTGGGGAATGCCAGGCCTCCACCGTGGTTCGGATTCCACGTTAAACTGTAGGTCCTCCATTTTATCTCACAATCACCTTACCATTACACATTAGCGTAAGTGCGTATAACCCGAACGGGTAGTAAGATGCGGTGCTAATAATAATAATAATAATAATAATAATAATAATAATAATAATAATAATAATAACAATAATAATAACAAAAAAGAGTGATACATTAGATAATTCGGCCACTTAAGCGGCTAGTAATGATTTAATTATTTTTAATCTCTTTGTCATAAGCCAAATGGTTATCTTTTAGTTATGTACCACGATCAGAGGTTACTAGTGGTTGGTCGCCAGGTCTATCTAAGTTTTCAGGTACTATACCAGTAAACTGTCACCTTCAGTCTTAATATACTCTAGACCGGTGGCTCCCAACCTTTTTCAGACTGCGTAACCCCAGCTGGCTTGGTTCCTTTCCGCGCACCCCCTACCCAAATCCCCCTGCCATCCCCCCCCTCACACACACCCTCAATTTTTTTCACCCATAACAGATTCCGAAAATTTCTCCAAAAGAGGTATATGTTGAATCAAAATAAATGGTCTATTTTTTCATTATATAGTTTTTCATTTTTGAGAAAGATTGGAAAAATGAAAAATGAATGTGATATTTGGGACTGTATTGAGTTACATAGTTTTGAAAAATTAGGCTCAAAAGAGGATAAATACAATCTCAAATCCGGAGTTGCGTCTAATTTGCTTCTATATTTATTTTTTATATAAGTATACGAAGAAAACGCCCGTTCAACAAGCTCCGTGCTAGCAAACGGCAACAAAAACATTATGGCTTTTCTAGAAAGTTCACTGTATTCGTCACCACGACGAGTCCAAAAGCTGACTAGGTTCACCATTCCACCATTGAAGAGGTTCTCCAGAGTGGTATCTGATGCGAGCTCTAGCAACTTCTCCTTTTCAGGAATCGACAATGTAGCCGGCTCAAAATACTCTTCTTCGAAAGGGTTGGATATCCACCGATCTCCCATTTCCTGTTTTAAAAATATTTTTCAAACGAGGATTTTAACCCTTCCAGGTGCTCAATTATCTTATCACCGACTGTTAAATTTAGCTCGGCTTGTGACAAGAAATCGTGAAGTGTTTCGAAAACTTCAGGCAGTACTTTTTTAATGAACTTTGCCCAAAAATCAATTTTTTTTTCATGGATTCAATTTTGTTGATAACTTGAAAAATGTTACAATTTTTTTTGAAGTGAAAGATTGAGTTTATTAATCTGTTGGAAAATGTCACTCAGATATGCAAGGCTTTGTAACCATTCAAAATCATGAAACCTGGATCCAAGATTTTTGTAAAGGATGCTCTTCCCAAAAAAGGGCTACCTCGTGTCAAAGTTCAAACAGCAGCTTCAGGACTTTACCCCGGGACAACCACCTAACTTCGGTGTGCAAAAGCAAAGTGTTGTGAGGGATGTCCATGTCTTCACCCAGTAATTTAAAACAACCTGGAGTTAGTAGGAATTGGCTTGATAAAGTTGACAACTTTGACCACTTCATCAAGAACGTTTTTCAAATCTAGAGGCAAAGGTTTCGACGCGAGACTCTGTCTGTGAATACAGCAGTGCATCCATTTCATTTTTGGGGCGACTTCTGCCACGCGTGCACGAAGACCTGAGTAGCAACCTTCCATGGATTTTCCTCCATCTGTGGTGAGCCCAATGAATTTTGAAGATTGAATTCCTTTTTCAACAAAATAGTGATCAATTGCTTCAAATACGTATTTACCAGTAGTACGGCCCTTCAATGGGTGACAAATAAGGAGATTCTTTTTGAATTCTAAGTCTTTCAAGTACTTAACAATTAGAAGTAGCACAGAATATTGCGTAACGTCGGTACTTTCGTCAATTTGAATAGAAAAAAATCACAATCTTTGACGTGACTTATGAAATTTTTTATTTGCATGAAGTGAGAGTGCAAAACCAATTAAGAAAAAACAACAAAAAACAGCTCGGTATACACATGGCCAGAATTCAAACCTCAGCCCATAAGATCATACTAAATGAGCCTTTCATCAAAAGATGAAGGTTATTTTAAAGGTACCGCCTTGATATTTGCCTTGGAGGAGAACGGTAAGCCAGTCTTTGGAGGGGAAACAAAAAAGAAGAGTCTGAGAAACTTGTCGGAGCCCAAGTAAGGTGTGCTAACCAAGTTGGTACCCCTGTCTGTCCATAGGGAGGAGGCTGTCAACAGCCTCCTGATGGAGTCGAAGAGACAAGAGTTCCAGAGGGGGATGGACATGGCAGGGACGTTTCCTCCTTCTAGGCACTTTTTCCTCGCCAGGCACGACATTGAGCAGTCCTCAGTCTTCTCTCTCATCAGGAGAATGCCTAAAGGTAAATACATGTACATCCTTGTAGAGATTATTTCACACTAAGTTCCTCTAGGTACTTCTTCCTCCAGGCACGACATTGAGCAGTCCTCATTCTTCTCTCTCATCAGGAGAATGGCTAAAGGTAAATACATCTACATCCTTGTAAAGATTATTTCACACTAACTTTCTATAGGTACTTCTTCCTCCAGATACGACATTAAACAGTCCTCGGTCTTCTCTATCATCAGGAGAATGCCTAAAGTTAAATACATGTACTTCCTTGTAGAGATTATCTCACATACTGCAACTTTTTCGGTACTTTACCTTCCTGTAGGCACTTGTTTCTCGCCAGGCACGTCATTGAGTAGTCGTCTGTCTTTTCGCTCATCAGTAGGAGGCCTAAACGTAGCTGCATCAATTTTACCACTTACTGTGTTTTCAGTCATTCAACTGGAAAAAGTTAAACAAAACCAATAATAAAAATTTAAACTAAATTAAGAGATGTCTAAATTAACTTGATTTCAAAGGAAATAATCAATTTTCACTATCCGTTTGGCCAACCCTGTCAATAATTAATTAAAGACACCTAATATAAAAAGTATCTCAACAGATAGTTCCGAAAATGACATTCATGGTTCTATAAAGTGATGTTTATGAAAACTTACTTCAACGTTTGCCTTAGTTTGCTATCCGTCGATCAATGAAACTCGATATTATCAGATGTTCTGACATTGCTAGGCAACATGTTGGCAAGACTATCAAGACTAGGAGCACTGCGGGGTTTGCAACGAAGGGTACATAGGTGTCAATGGCGTGTAGTGGAGTTTTGCCAGACTAAGCAGAATTTGAACTGTACCTACTGTAGCCCCATGACTTCTTTATTGCTGATTGACTGCTCACAACTGAGAGCTGACGGGTTTGAAAAGTTATCAAACCAGATTATGTATCCTTACGCCGAACCATATGATCTGCAAAAACATGTGTTTAGCAGCTGTCACTTCTGACAATATAATTTACGTATATACCTAAATGTTGACTGTCAGAAGTCAGCTGTGAGCTGTCACTCAGCACCAAAGAAGCCACGGGCCTACTGTATGAATTGTTCTCTTCACTCAGTGTTGTAGTAGTGAGTGCATCTGGCTACAAATCTAGGGGTCCCGGGTTTGATTCCCGGTTGGTACCTTGGGTAATTTTTCTTCAAGGGGAATGATACCTACGGTCACCAGGGTTTGTTAAAATAGGCTTAAGTTAAGTTAGGACTCACCCCTCCTCAAAAAATTCATAAAAACTATGATCACATCATCTCATTGCTGGTATGACGTCTAGACAACTTCCTATGGTGTACCCTGTGGAGCACTCTGTTCCACCAGAGCGTCTAATAGAATACACTTAAGGCTACTGAATCTGGATTTAAAAGTCCTTTCCATTCATATGTGCCATGCGATAAAAAAAAGATCACTAAGTAGAACCATCAATGGTCAAAGTAGCAACAAACATACATTCCATGTGAGGTATGTGAGCAGAATATATGTGTGATTGGTCAAATGGGGACAGGGATAGGGGGATATAGGAGGGATATAACGGGTTGAGTTTTTAACCAGCTTTGCCAACTCTGGTAGCACCCCACGCCATGCTACCGATTGGAAGATATATATTTTTAGAGATCAAATTCTAGGGTAGCTATGTTAACATGTTTTCTCATATATGCGGTTTTATCAGGTCTTATCTTTAAGCATTAGGGGATCCGAATTTGGGCTAGTGACTAGAAAACAACGGTTAGTTTCCGATTTGATAAAAATTAGGATCAGCCCTATCTCTAGTAATTTAGCAACATTTCATCTATCGGCCATTTGGTTACGTCTAGGAGCTTCTCTTCACGGCCACACCTTCTCTCTGGCGTCAACCAACTTCCTCATCAAAAACTTGACCTATCTTCCACAACTGTATGTCTGCGTCGACACCGCAGGAGTTCTAAACTTCAAGTTCTCCGAGAAAGTCCCCGACGACAATTGTGATTGGGTACTACTGGAGATGCTAAGAGCGTCGTCGGGGAACGCTACTTTCGTGGACGAGTTTATCAGAAAGCAGATCACCTTGGAGACCGACCACCCAACAGGTAGGTGAAGGGGATTATTTTGTGTGTGTTAGATTGTTATTTTATAACCTGTATTGGTGTGCACGTGGGTGAGCAATCTAGTCTGCTTTGCAAAAGATGGAGAGGTCGGAGGATCAATAACCTGCCGGTGTATTAAGGATATTTCCTCCTAAATGATTTGATAATCTCCACACACATATGCACACAAGTGTCGGTACGTTTCTCCTCTAAATTATACTTTCCTCCTCCCTACTCTATAAGCATAGATTACCTGTCAACATACTTGGGCTATTTTGGACTAACGGAATATTTAGAGTAATGAGGGTAGGAACGAGGACGTTAAAAAATTAATATTATAAGAAATATGCCCACAGCAGTGTTCCTCCTGCATAAAATAATTAGGTTAAATTAAATTGATAGGTGTGCAATTTGAATTAAAAATAAGAGTCCTGATGATACGATTTACTAGGAAAACTACTACCAGGATCATTCAGTTATCAAACAGTTGCTTAGTGTTTAAATTTCCTCAGACAAGCTCTGATGGGCTTAGAGGGAAACCCAGGTTGTATGCCACCCTGAGGCACCAACATATCCGGCACTATATACACACTTAGAGCCTATCAATATGACTAACTTTAAAATAAATTTAAATTCACTAGAAGATTAGTTAGGGTGTTAATAATTGGCATCCATTCTTACACAAATATCTACAGGTCAAATCTATGTTGAAAGGATATATTTAGTTGTTCCCCAAATTTACGAGACTCAAGAGGTTTTAAGGAAGGAAATCATCTTAAAGCTGTTCTAAGCCAGTGCTTCCCAAATTTTCGCCAGTCGCTGACCTATTTCGAGACCATGGCCTAATCAGCGTCCAGGTCATCAAGTAAAAAGGACACAGATACCCTCTATCTTGTAAAGTATAAAACGATTGCCCCAACTTTTATTAAAAATGTATTGGTACAGTTATATCGAACCGGGAAGAAAAGGCTTATGAAAGTCCATTACATCACGTCAGAATCTATATTAATCTGTTAATAAAATTATATATTACAATGATTAATTACAAAAATTAATCAAGTATATCAAGATGTCACGATCATGAACCCTCCAGATCTGTTTGCGTACACTGGGTGGAACACGTTTCTTTGTTTGGGAAATACTGCTCTAATCTCACACCTAGAATCTAGTTGTAGATACATTTTCAGAGGCTTATCCGACAATCACTGAGGTGTGGGAAAAGTTCCAAGATATCTTCACGACGGTGAACGGCCTAACAAGATGGCGCGTTGCCTTCGAGATGTACTATAACCAAGTTCTGAAGGAGTTCTACGAAGACAACGTGATGTATTTGGAGATCAGGGGAACCATTCCCAAGGTCAGTGGGATTCAGCAGGATAATAGCGTCATTTTCTCAGAGGAACTATTTCCAAGGTCAGTGGGATTCAGCAGGATAATAGCGTCATTTTCTCAGAGGAACTATTCCCAAAGTCAGTGGGATTCAGTAGGATAATAGCTTCATTTTATCAAAAGAACCATTCTCAAGGTCAGTGGGATTCAGCAGGATAATAGCGTCATTTGCTCAGGAGAACTATTCTCATGGTCAGTGGGATTAAGCAGGATAATAGCGTCATTTTCTCAGGGGAACCATTCTCATGGTCCGTGGGATTAAGCAGGATAATAGCGTTATTTTCTCAGGGGAACCATTCTCATGGTCAGTGGGATTAAGCAGGATAATAGCGTCATTTTCTTATGGTAGCCATCTATAGGGTCAGAAAGATTAAACATGATAAAAATCCTCACTTATCAAGTTGAACCATCCACACAATTTCAGCAATATTTGTCAGGGTGATGGTTTCATTTGCTCTTAGAATCAACCCCTGATATCTGTAGGACGTATTTGTATAATTAATAGTATCATTTTATCAGGAGAAGTAGCCCCATTATTTGTATATGAACCCAACACCAACTTCCCTCGGCTGAGCGTGTCATTAGAAGATTCTAATACAGAGCTAGCTAGCCACTTACTCAGCTATGACAATGTTACTCGTGTCGTGTTTACTAACATTGGTTGTGTTTGTCACGAACACCTGTGATTTTGTTTTTTATCTCCGTCATTTATATCTATGACCCGGAGCGTATCATATTGTTTTGTTTTTATCTCTGTCATTCAGATCTATGACCCGGATTGTATCATATTGTCTTGTTTTTATCTCTGTCATTCAGATCTATCACCCTGATTGTATCATATTGTCTTGTTTCTACCTCTCTCATTCAGATCTATGATCCAGATTGTATCATATTTTCTTGCTTATCTCTCTGTAATTTAGTTCTATGACCCGGAGCGTATCATATTGTTTTGTTTTTATCTCTGTCATTCAGATCTACGACCCGGATTGTATCATATTGTCTTGTTTTTATCTCTGTCATTCAGATCTATGACCCTGATTGTATCATATTGTCTTGTTTCTACCTCTCTCATTCAGATCTATGATCCAGATTGTATCATATTTTCTTGCTTATCTCTCTGTAATTTAGTTCTATGACCTGGATGGTATCATATTGTCTTGTTTTTATCTCTGTCATTCAGATCTATGACCCGGATTGTATCATATTTTCTTGTTTCTATCTCTGTCATTCAGATCTATGACCTTGAACATATCATATTGTGTTGTTTTTCTCTCTGTCATTCAGTTCTACGATCCGGATTGTATCATATTGTCTTGTTTCTATCTCTGTCATTCAGGTCTACGACCCGGATTTTATCATACTGTCTTGTTTTTATCTCTGTCATTCAGTTCTATGACCTAGATGGTAGCATTTTGTCTTGTTTATCTCTCTGTCATTCATATCTAGGACCTAGATGGTACAGTACCATATTGTCTTGTTTACCTCTCTGTAATTCAGATCTACGACTTGGATGGTACCATATTGTCTTGTTTATCTCTCTGTCATTCAGATCTAGTACCTAGATGGTACAGTACCATATTGTCTTGTTTACCTCTCTGTAATTCAGATCTACGACTTGGATGGTACCATATTGTCTTGTTTATCTCTCTGTCATTCAGATCTAGGACCTAGATGGTACAGTACCATATTGTCTTGTTTACCTCTCTGTAATTCAGATCTACGACTTGGATGGCACCATTATGCATTGGAAAGACTTTCTGACCCTTATGAGCCAACTGAACAAGCAGTTCTCAGCTCTCCACCCAGATTTCCTCGGCACGAAGCTTATCATCTCCCCCAGCAGGACCATCAATGACTCCGTCATGGATGCCGACATACAGAGGGTGGTAGAGGCTCACAGGGCTTTCCCTGATCTCGTCGTGGGGTTCGATCTCGTGGGGCAAGAAGACAAGGGAAAGTCACTGCTAAACTTCACCGACAAGTTGCTTCACCTGCCACCAGGAATCGACTTCTTCTTCCATGCGGGAGAGACAAGTAAGGAAGAGGCGTTCTTCGGCACAATGCTGCCAACTTACAGTAGCCCCATGGCTTCTTTGTTGCTGACTGACAGCTTTAAAAAGTTACCAGACCAAAATACACATCCCTACGCCGAACCAGATGATCTGGAAAAACATAAGTTAAGCAGCTGTCACTTCTGACAGTAAAAATGTAGGTATATACCTAAATGTTGACTGTCAGAAGTCAGCTGTGAGCTGTCAGTCAGCACCAAAGAAGCCATGGAGCTACTGTAGCTCTTCTACCACTAAATATATACCCCAAATTAGCTTACAAATTGACATATTTGACCGTTAGAAAGAAGTTAATTTATATACTTTTACGTATTCGTACGTCAGGTTATATGATCTGCCTCTATCACTTTAGATATATATTATAAATAGCTATACAATAATAATAATCATATAGTAAAATATTATCAATGTTTACCGCAAAAGTTTGCATTCTGTAAAAGGTGCTCCAAATTAATTTTTGTAAGAAAGTCAAGGGGTAGCGTTTTTAAACTGCTAGTGGAACCATTTTTTTTTTATTAATAGTTTTCTTGATTTTAAAGTAAGTCAGGTAACTGGCCATTTAATTGAGTGTTAGTGACTATTGCTCTTTTTAATTAGTCTCTAAGAGTATTATTTCTTTATATAGGTTGAAGTGATCTAATATTTTTATCGGCGCAGTTGTATAGTCAATAATTTGTTCTGTGAATATCAGTAGTTGTATCTTGTATAGTGATTAGTGAATTGCATGATATATTTAAAAGATATACAATATTTAAGTGAAGGTTATAATTATGATTGTTGTGATTTTACAGCGATTACATTGATACACTCTTCGATTTATGGATTATAGAAAAATATAATCGTGGTCAATAAGAGGTTGAAAACGTTGATATTCTTTTTTTAACTGAAATAATCATCACTAAGGGATCGTTTTTGGTTTTATTTCATAGGCTTACTTTTACCCGGGTGTACCGTAGAAACTTATCCTTTTTATCGACTGTTAGTATTTTAAATCTTGATCATTTTATTCAAGTTTAGCATCAACGTATTCAATCTTGCCTCCTAAGTATTAGTAACCAAATAACATCAAACTACCCGATAAACTCACAACACGGATAAAAATCAGGTTTTAAAATGTTTCCAGACTGGGAAGGCGTCACGGACATGAACCTGGTGGACGCCGTTCTAATGAACGCCACGAGGATTGGTCACGGATACGCGTTGAATAAACATCCTCTGGTGTTGGAGAAAATTAAGGAGAAGGATATTGGTATAGAAGTCAACCCTATATCCAACCAGGTAGCTTTTCCAATCCATTCAGGTCAGCCCTTTGACGAACCTTCCCCCGTGGTGTAGTGGTCAGTGCACCTGACTACGTTTTTAGGGGCCCGAAGTTTGATTCCCGGCTGGTGAATTGGGTATTTTTCTCGAAAGGGGAAACACCCCAACAGTAACCAGGGTTTGGTTGATTAGGCTTAAGCAGTGGTGGCTCGTAGCTAAAATTAGTGGAGGTACTGCTCCAGAAAATGTTTAGCCTTTGTTTTAAAATTGTGTAAAAGGAAAAAAGAAACATGCATAAAAAGAAAATTTATTCAGGAACTTTATAAAATCTTAACAAAAAAAACCAAACATTTCTTACTTACTTTAACTTAAATGGTTACAGTTTAAGCTTGATCTATTCATTTAAAAATGAAATCCATTCTTCTTGTTTTAATTTGCACAAAAAGTTCAATAATTTTCTCCTTGATCTCTGGTTGAAAATTGAGGAAATTTTTCTCCATTGAAAGTACTGCAAGCGCATTTAGTCTTTCTGTTAAATAAAAGAACTGAAAAAAAATTCATCAAATAGAATAGCTGGAAGCAGAATAATAATCTAATCCTACACTTTTCTACACTTTATCACATTCAAGAATATGGTACACGGTTTATAAGCACAACACACGCTAAGTAAAAAAAAAACTTCCTTCCACCATCACGCCAGAGCCGGCACTGCGAGAGCACCAGTGCTCTCTCTACCTGGCGGTCCCGCCTTCCTCCCTACCCCCTCCTATGTGCGCATGCGCACAACAGTCAAACACCACGTCGCTGGCACTGTGAAGCGCACAGTTAAATACAAAGATTTTTGTGTATTTTTCATAAACTGGGGGATGGCTACTGAAGTACTGGCATTAAGCTTAAAAGAATATATATTGTACTACCAAAATAAAGAAAGAATTAAAGAAAAAATGACTCATTATATTAAATGTTATCGATGATATCAAGTGGAAAAAGGGGGTGCTGCAGTTCCGCAGTGCCTATACACGAGCAAGCACTGGGCTTAAGCTAGGCTTAAGTGTGTCTGCTGGTTCCACACCTTCAGACTCACTATCACTCTCATAATGCAACCCTCAAACTCCCTATCACAATCACCTCATCTCATCGGGACATGGAAAGAAAGAGCTTCCACGGGAAAGATGTACGATTAGTACATTTGGGCGTCCCCCGGGCAACGGTACATTAGTAGTGGTTAATCTTTCCACTACTGTAGCACGATTGTTTTACCCTTGATTCGCAATATACTGTATATATAGCCCTGTGGCCAACCAGTAGCACCTTTAGCTAGGCCACACACTTGTCTAGCATTTGCAAGATGATCGCTTCTAGCAGATTCCAGGCGGCGATTGCGAGATGGGGCGTTCATCACTCACTCATCCACCATCTGCCAGTCGTGAACATGACCTCCTCAGGGGAAGATGTAGTGTTGTTGTCCGTGGTTCTCCAGTGATGAAAAGGACGATTACCCAGGCGTTGGTGGATTCATTCATCCAATAGTTTGATCAATATTGTCAGTGTCCACTTACAACAGCAATTAATATGATTACTGGCAAAGAGGTGGATTGTATAGAACTAGCTCAAGATAGGGATAGGGTGTAATGAGCCGGAATGGATAGAACTAGCTCAAGATAGGGATCAGTGGTGTAAAGAGGTGGACTGGATAGAACTAGCTAAAGGTATGGATAGGGTGTAATGGGGTGGACTGGATGGAACTAGCTCAAGATAGGAATAAGGTGTCCATAAATTCGTCACCATAAAGGGGTAAAACCACATTTAATCATTTCGGCCATGTCGGGAATCGAATCCGAAACCCATCTCAAAAGACAGACACGCTACCAACCGAACTAAGGTTCTTGAGTCATATGGGTACTCTTTATTTCTACCAGGTACTGATGCTGGTTGAGGATCTGAGGAACCATCCTGCGGCCACCCTTTTGGCTGACGACTACCCCGTGGTCATCTCTCCTGATGACCCCTCCTTCTGGGGTGCTAAGGGTCTCAGCTATGACATGTACGAGGCCTTCATGGGAATGGCGGGGGTCGAGGCGGACTTGAAGTTGCTCAAGCAGCTCGCCATTAATTCAATAAAGTGAGTATTATCTTACTACTTTAGAAGGTTGTCAGGATTTTGTAATCGAACCATAGATACTTGATACTGTTTAAAAGTTTAACTTATACATTTTTATAAGTACAATAGAGTCCTGATTATCCGGTTCGGCTCTCTATGATACTAAGTGCGTTTTAAAATAAATAAACTGCTACATAATATCCACTTTATATAATTTTCTGAACTTATAATATGACGCATTTGACGATCTATTTTCACTTGTTCTGGCTTTTTAGCTGATCTTCCATTTACAAAATAAAGTAGTGTATAGTAAAGATGAAAAAAAAAAGTTTTTGTTTAAGTTTTACTATCTCCCAACAATAAGTGTATTCATATTTTACGTAACAATCAGAAAATAGGCAGATTCTATAAAAACAAAGTTAAATGTTATGTAAAAATTAAAAATAAAGTAGTCAAACCCATACTGAAAATTATTTACACTCGGATTCCGTATTCTCTGGATTTTCAGTTATCTGACCCGGAATGCCGCTAAGTGGGGCCGGATGATTGCAACTCTAGTATATATATATACATATATATATATATTTCTAACTTTATTTATATTATATATTTGTATAATCGTCCTTCCTTTCTGTATTGGTATAAAATTGTGTATTATGTATTTCCACCGATATTTGAATGTATATCTCTACATTTAAATAGCTATCAACGAATCTCTATTTATATATACTTTTATTTTATCGAAAGCTAAACGACTCGATACACATTTTTATCTATATATATATTATGTTATTTTATCAATATAGAGGTAAAATAAAAGTGTATCTAACTGGTTGCTACATAACTATAAAACCGGTATGACCGAGAAAACACAAGGAATATATTTTTGTTTGGAAAAAAAATCCAGAATAAAATACAAGGAGATTAACAAACGAAACCCACTCAAAAATACTGTAATATTTAAATAATAGATATTATATTATTTAAAAAAATATTAATAGTAGACCTTAAGAGTATACTCAATCCATTAACCATGAAAAACGACAGTCTCGCCTTGACCGACTACAGTATGGCCCTTATCGTATTATGATATAGATTAGTGCAGTGTTTCTCAACCTGTGTGCCACGAAATTTTGGAATTCTGCAGCCAAAATTTCCTAAAATTTTAAAGCAACTAAACATCTCATAATAAATCTACTACTTATTCCAGTTTTAAGCCCACCAAACTGTTATAACGATACACCATTTTAGGTTTAACTTGTAATAAAGATTGTGACCGACCAGTTTCATTCGGTCTCTTTTGTGGAAATAATCTGAGCAATGTAACAATTATTCTGAGCCAAATTAAGTGGCTTACAACCACCAAACATTCCAGTGAGTCCCAAAAAAACCATAATCTCAACATAAGACACAAATAACATTGAAAATATTGTTTAAATTTAAGATTGTGCACCTTAGGAATCATTCAAAGTTACTGAATTGATCGCAAAAAACACGAAACCCCATTTTATTGGTGAAAGTGTGATTGGGAAAACCTGTCATGTCAGTTCATTATTGAAACCATGCTTATAAAATAATCTAAAGAGCAAATTTCAAAAGTGTCTTTATCGAATAATAAGATTGACCGATGTACTTTTGAAATATCCGAGAATATCAGTCAAAATGTTGTTGAAAAGATTAAAGTAAACAAGCAACTTTCTCTGCAAGTAAATGAAAGCACCGATAGAAGAATACACTTACTGTCAACTGCATCCGGATATTCAACAGTTAAATATATATATATTCAACAGTTAAATATATATATATATATATATATATTATTACCTTTACACAAGTGTGACTTAAAAAATATTGTCTTGGACTAAGTGTGCCCTGGAGTGAAAAAGGTTTGGATTTCATGCCATAGTGGAACCATGCAAGATAGGCTTTCTACTTTTCATGGTAAACGGAGTTTGGGCCGTGTACCCCTGGGGGTAGGTATACCAAGGTTTGGGTAGCACTGATCTATACCGTTCTCTCACCATAGGTACAGCGCCATGACCCGACCAGAGAAGAAGACCGCCCTCGTAATATGGGAGAGACTGTGGAAAAGATTCATCCATACGACCCTCAGTGGTCAGTAGAAGTAGATCTTGTATATCTGGACCATCTCAAGAAAGACAGTGTAGTGTCACACATATACCATTGGATGTTATTGTGCCTTAAGGTGGCCGTGTAAGGAACACGAGTTATAATAGGTATTCAGTAGAAACATAGAGTTTAATTTTCTTCACACGGCGATATCAACAATTATTGAATATCTGTCATGAGCATAGCAGCATTAAATGAGAAACTTTTTAAATGAAGAGAAAAAGCTGTCATTAAATTATTCCAAAAACCTTGACAGATTTTCACAGTGTTAAGAAAATTAAATTCTTATGTTTAGACTGGAGAAATATTTTATTTATTTTGATAAATAAAATGTTTGCTATAAAAACTGACGTTCCAGTTCACCTTACCTTAACAGGACACCTCGTATGTATAATATTTAAATAAGAAATGGTACAAAATACATAACTGAAATATAACTGTGTTGAATTTAAATTATTTCTACGACAAGCATTTATAGTAAAAAATTGGTAGTAAGGAGCTTCCCTCACCCCCCTCCCTCCCTAAAGTATTGGTAATATATATCAAAAGTGACTTTTACAGAATCACATTAATTTAAGTATGGATACGTGAAATAAGATTTACTATCCTTCCTAGCTGTCGGATAAAGAAGTTCCTTCCTATGTACAGTACATTGAACAGTTACATACTCAGATTACAACTAACGCTAATAAGGCTTATTTAAAATAATCACTCATACAAGTGTTATATTTTTATTATTATTGGCACCGCGTCTTACTTACTACCCGTTCGGGTTGTACGCACTTACGCTAATGTGTAATGGTAGGGTGATTGTGAGATGAAATGAAGGACCTACAGTTTAACGTGGAATCCGAACCACGGTGGAGGCCTGGCATTATTAGTATACAATCGGCAACTTGAGTAAAACCAAATTTAATTAACTGTGTCATTTTCAAACAGCAAACAAAAGTTTATGTTGTGCTCGAGCGGTTACAATACAGAATGATTCTTGCGTAAACACATCAATTACAGATCATTAAATTCATAATATTTCAATTATTATTGCTCTCCGGCCTCGTGGTGAGTGGTCAGTACTTTTGACTACGAACCTTGGTTTCCATGATTCGATTCCCAAATGATACCTTGGGTATTTTTCCCGAAAGGGGAATAACCCAAACGGCCAACAGGTATTGGTTAATTAGGTTTACGTGTTTCCACTGATTCCACACCCTCATACTCACCATCACCCTCATCTCACCGGGACATGTAAAGAGCCTCCACGAAAAGAATGTGCTATTAGCACATTTAGGCGTCCCCTGGGCAAAGGTTCTTACTGGCTAATCTTTCGACAAAGAAATTAAGCCTACTTCAGAGCAGAAATGGTGGCTGGGTTACCAGCCCTAAACTGGCAGCATGATAAGGACCGGACATCCCAAAGACCAATAAGACTAGCGGTAGACAACACGACAATACTGCATGGACTCCCCAGCTTGCGAGGATTGTTATTCAACCACACAGGCGTTAGGAACCTGCATCTCCACATCAACAACAAACTGAGAAAAATACATTGGGACGTGTACTAGGTACAATCACAACTGAACCCGGCAGACAGAACTTCAAGGGACATCCTACCAAGAATACTGGAGGAGGAAACGGAGACAGCAGCATATTTCAGACCCAAGGAGGTGTCAATCACCCCTCTGTCACTATTGTATGTATAATATTAATGTTAAAACTAGTGTAACCCTGTTGTAATAAATAAAGGCTCAGACCGCCGCCTCCTGTCGCCTCCTTGGGCTGTCCCCTCGGGACCCTCCCGCAATATTCCGCACCGATGCGAGAGTATATAAATCGGCGGGAAGTGGACTTAGGAGGACAGTCGGAGCAAGGCGCGGGGAGCGGCAACAACTCATGAAGTGCAATATTGATATTAGCTGGATGCTTTGCTTATTTACGGCCAAGTTAGTTGTAGAAAGATATTTTAAGAATATTATCAACAAACCATTAAACTTTTTTTTAGCACGTCTCCAGTGTTTGTCGGCTGGACATTCCTGGCCTTCTACTGACGGCGGAGGAGATGTAACCGTCTTCTGAGGTTGCAACTCCATGTATTGTTATTATTATTATTATTATTATTATTATTATTATTATTATTATTATTAGCACAGCGTCTTACTACCCGTTTGGGTTATACGCACTTACGCTAACGTGTAATGGTAGGGTGAGTGTGAGATGAAATGGAGGACCTACAGTTTAACGTGGAATCCGAACCACGGTGGAGGCCTGGCATTTCCCGCATTCACAAGATGTCTTGTCAGAGGTGAAAGAAGGGTTTGGTAATCAGATAAATCTGTGCCGGGACCGAGGATTGAACCCCGGCCCCCAGCACAGAAGTCCGACACCTTACCCCTAGACCGCCAGGTCACCCTTAAGTACTAATTAATCTAATGAATTAGGAATTGGGCAGGTTGAATTAGAGGAAGCGAACCCGCATTTGCGTGGAGGGAGAGTGGAAAAATATTTAGGTAAAACCACCCCCAGTTCACCCGACCGAGATTCGAACCTCAATCTCCTCGTCCTCAGCAGTTGAGCTCAACACGACAAGCGCGTTAGCCAACTACGCCACCGAGGCGGGTATCTTAACAATAAATTTATCTTTAAATTATAACATAAATAAGGCCTATATATTAAGTTGCCATGTAACTCATTGCCTGATTTTCATTTCGATTTAAAAACCAATTCTACTTCGCACCATTGCCCAAAACCTGCGTATAATTTACCCCATAGGGTGGGGAAACGTGAAAAAATACATGTATGTGTTTTTTATTGCAATATAATACGATCTTATGTAGTTTTTGATCAAATATGTTTATACCAGAAGAAAGTAGAATAACCAAGGTCCTCTTTGATGTAATTACATTTGTGATATGTGACATCACAGCAGGAATGAATATAGCTTAGGCTCGCACCATTAAAACACTTTCCCTTACATACGTCATCCGGTCTAGGTTAAGAAATATATCCTTGTCACGTTTATCGTGGAATAAGCAAACACACACATTTTTGAGCGGGTGCCATCTTGAAAGGGATAACCAGCTAGAAAAAACCATGTACCCTTCGCTTACCCTATAAATAGAGCCCCGTAAAAATGTTGGAACGCGAAAAGTGACATACAAAGATAGAATCAAGTACTTTTTTTTTGATGGTTTTTAGATATGATTTAATTATTTTCCCCGTTTTCCCCAAAAAGTGTTCGGATAATCCGTAATTTCGGACTACCGTGGTTCAGTCTAAAGGGGCTTTACTGTAGTGATTTGATAAAAGTATTTTAAAGTGACTGTATTTCATTTAGGGCACTAATTACCTATGTCGACACGCCTCTAAACCACAATAATAATAATAATAAAAATAATGTGTATTTCATTGTGTTATAATGTGATGACGTCAGCGTTCTACCTACAGGATTAGTTAACAATAGCTACAGTATGCTCGTGCAACCTGGTCTTTATGTAACAGCCTGAGTCCAGGGGTGTTGACGCATTGTAACGCAGACCAGTGGCGTATTCAGGACAAGAGAGTGGGGAAGGTCAACACACAAAACACTAACTGCCATCAACGTTTTATCCTATTTTTTAATAAATTATTTTTGTTAATCTTTTGTTGTATCCGTTTGTTTAAAATATCAGTATGTTCTATGCAGTGTTTCCAAACTTTCGACCCAATCTTGTAGCTCTATGATGGCCATTGCTCTAAATAAAGTACCTTTCTCCAGTTATTCATAAACATTTAAAAAAAACACTATACGTCTTGTAAAGTATAAATGGAAATTTTAAATTGTTATAAATATGTACCCGTTTCAGTGAGCGAATAGTCTAAGGCGTCACTATCGTGTTAGACTGGTTTAAAGATAACGTTAGGATCACGGTTCAAATCCTGGTTGGATCTATTGATGGTGTTTTTTTCCTAAATGGTTTCCCTATCTCCCTCCAAGTAAATGTTGGTAGATTACCTCTAAAATTCTTCCTTCCTAATCCCTACCTTATTATGGAAATTATCAGGTATGCGTTTAACCTGAACAGTTAGTAAGGCACGGTGATTATATATATATAATTATAAATATAGATATAATTATAAACCCATTTAGGGTGGTCGAGTGGTTTATGCCGTCTCTTCCACAATAAATTGGACTTTTGATTATCGAGAGATCGTGGTTCAAATACCGGTCGAATGTATTGAAGGTGGTTTTTCCTGAATAGTTTTCCACTTTTTCCCTCCACACCAACACGGGTTAAATTATTTTCAAAATATAATATACAATACCTTCTTAATTATTTACTTCTTAGATTATGTTGTTAAGGTACTAGAATAATCGAGAATAAATTCATAAATGCAAGAAACAAAGGGGGTAAATAATGTAACTGGGTGGAAGTAACAGGGGATGAGAAATATAGAAAAGAGAATACAATTTGTTATGACTCTCTCCTATTAAATGACATCACCCAAGTCACAAAGATCCATTAGGGGCAGTTATCTCTTTAAGATCAACCAAAATATGCAGATTTTTGGACTTTTTAGAAGGGAAAATGTCAACTTACAGCCCATGTTTACAAGTATATGTATGTATAAGGACATTTTTCATTTAATTGTTATTGAATTACAAAAAAAAAAAAAAAGTTTTGTGTGCATTGCGATAAATACCAAACCTGTGTCCTGTTATGTGTTTTGTTAGTATTTAAATTTTATCGCGGAATTTGATTGACAATATATAAGTAACCTAAGCAGCCCCCTTAATTGTTCAAACTTAATGACCAACAAAATAATGAATTAAATCATCGCGCCATGCTGAGTCACGCGCCACCATTTGCACACCCCACCAACCGCTGGCCCAACAGATGGATATGTAGGGTTAAGCCTGTGTAACACGGGGTTAGTAAAAGTAGCGGTGAATACAGTAAACTCAATTCATCGTAGGAATTACTCTTTGAAAGGTCTTTTTTCCTACCAATATCCTACCATATATTAGAGTTCTGGTAGGGAAAAAGGCCTTTCAGAAAACAATTCCTACGGTGAACAGACTTTACTTGCTTGTTGGTGATCGTGTTAAAATGTCGTATGTACGTGTGAGCCGTGATGTTTTGACACCAGTACTGCCTCAGGGTGGCATTCGGTGTGGAGGGGCCCCAAAAAACCCTTATAAATTACAGTATATCCTGTCTGAGGAAAGGTAGAAATTTAGGAATTATTTGCTTTTATACAAATGTAATAATCACAAAGTAAAAGGAAGTAGTCTACACAAATAATTCATAAAAACGTCCCCTATATTCAAACTTTACTTGCTCTCTTTTCAGCAAACAATGTCAATTTATTACTATTAATACTACTACTACTACTATCATTAGGTGTTCTGTCTCACGACATGTCCATTACGTTTGTCAGTGAACTTAGACCGCCAATGCACCCTGCCTGTCCTCTGCCTCCTCCTTCAGCTCCCAAATGTCTTTTTAAAGATAATTTCAAGAAATATATAACTTTCCATGCTGAGTAAGGAAATACATATTGGACGATCTTGGTTTATGGTTGTACCGAGTCAGTTATTATCAACTTCATTTTTGAAAAAGCAACAAAAACAACAAGGAAGTAACTACAATAGAAAATTAAAGTTAATGTTTTCTTTCTTGTGGAAATTTGTGAGGGTAATGGGGGGTGGGAGCGATAAGATTGTCCCCCTTCCCTTAAGTCGAGCATGGTTTTAGACGCTTGTATTTGATAATTACTAGCGTCAGCGTTTACACAGGGATAATTGAGTCCTAGTTTTCAGTCGGTCATGTGACCTTCTGCTGTAGAAGATTAACGCTAGTAAAACATTTGACAGCGAGTACTTCAAGCTGCTGCCCGATGCTATCGTATGCTTTTTGGTAAGGAAGAGCAGTAGAAGTTAATTACTAAAGTTATTAAAACAAGTTTGATACATCCATACATCAAGTCATGTTTTCTGCAGTTTTCACCTGATCAATGTTGGCTGTAAATTTTTTTAAATTTTCTTTACTGTTCTTCCAACCAAAATCAGGGTATAGTTTATCGATTATACTAGCAGCTAGTAAATTAACATCGTGTGACACAGGCTTTAAAGGAGGATTGGAGGGGAAATGACGAAAAAAAAAACTCTGCCCAAACAGACAACGTCAATCTGGATAGCAGAACGCATCCTGACCTGTTGAGTAGGCGACCATAATGTTCCGGACAAATAGCGCCTTCTTGTCTGATACATGATAATTATCATAAACTTTATAATCATTGGGATTTATTCTCAAGTCACGGCGTTAGACTTTTGTGAGCGATCGTTTTTTTTTGTGTGTGTGTTAAATGTGATGATAGAGCGTGTGAATTTATAAGTGCAGTAATCCATAGGTCGTGGTTACCAAGTAAGATTCGATGTTATCTAAACAAACAAACAAAAACTCATTCGTTTAACGAGTTTCGAGGGAGTAAAAAAACTGATAATTGGACTTTTGAACAAGTTTGTTTATAGATTGTAACAGCAAGCTGTGACTGAAGAACGTATTACGGTGATGTAATGAAATAAAATCGGTCTCGTAAAACTCGTATTATCTGGATCATGTATCAGCGTGTGTAGTTCTACATTTTATGGTGTGAAACATAGAATGTGTTGTAGTAATCGATACGAGGAGGAATGTGATTCACTTCTGTAGTTTAGTCGCCACCAGACTATTTATCTATCGCGAACCAACGAAGGGCTGTTTCGAGGATTGTTTATGAATTTGAATAAAACAAGATATAATATTAAATCGGCAATCTTAGTGTCAAGGGGGTAATTATAGAAGCGGGACAGAATTACTTATTATTTATATTTAGCACCGCGTCTTACTACCCGTTCGGGTTATACGCTTTAATTACTTATTAAATTTTGGTCATGTTTGGAAAGCAAAGGATAGTTTTCCTTGTCTCGTCTGTGTGGTACGTCTTGCTGGAGGTCTGTGGTTCGTACCCATCCGACTATTGGAGACGAAGGGATGAATTCTTGGACCAAGAGAAAGGGATGGGTCTGGGTTCGAGTATCGTACTCACCGAGAAGGAGATCTTTGTCAACGAGATCCTCATGAGGGCGAAGAGAGAAGAGCTCGAACGTGGGTTCACCGACCCAGGGTCGTTTTTACCCGCTAGACATTTCTTCCAGGTAAGATGTTTGAATATGTTATAGTTCGACACCATATCTCTGTCGGTAGTGTGTCTACCTACTGAGCTATGGGTTCCAAGTACAATTATTGGCAGGGCCTAAAATTTAACATATGTTTGGAGTTTTCATAGCAAAACTTTTGTCTGGCCAAAATAAATAAAATATTGCTACAGCCTCCAGTAGAAAACTAGTGTTTAAATTTATTCACATGGTTATATCAACATTTATTGAATATCTTTCATGAGCATAGAAGTTTATTAAATGAATTGAAAAAAGGCTGTCGTTAAATTTAAGGACACCCTTGACCGATATTCAACAAATGTTGATATAAACATGTGAAGAAAGTTAAGTTCTATGTTTCTACTTTAGAATTATTTGATTTATTTTGGCCAAAAAAATATTTTTTTTAAAAAAATACTGCAAGAACATTGACATTTTCTCGAACCCATTTCCATCCTACCTTAAAGTTATTTTGTAAGTTGTGTGATGATATACTCAGTCGATTCCGAAACTGCAGGTTGAATACCTAAATAAGAGGTCTCTCTATGGAAGGGTTAGTTGAAGGGTTAGAACGTCCTAGATTTTTGCTTAAGAGGCCAATATTTCAAAACCTTTCTCAGACACCGATGGAGGATGGTTGAGCTTTAACGTCCTAACTTCCGGTGGATGCCTGCTTGCTCAATCCGCCTAATGGTGAACAATAGTTATTTTAAGGCATTAGACTCGCATTACATAAGGTATACAAAACTAAAAAGTTGCCGAGAAATAGTTTTTGGTAATATGTATAAATTAGTGTAGACGATCAAAAAACAATAAAACAAAATTGGTTTGGTTTAAATAGGAAAAATTCATGTTTATTATAAAATAATATTTTTTTATATATATATAGTGAGAAAATATGTAATGGAATATTCTGTTTTCAACTAGACTCAATGAATACATTCAGATTATGAAAACTTGAATATGTAGAATCCAATTTTCATAGAAATAAATTTTTAGAAAAGACGAACACGTTATGTTTAGTGTTGAAATCATTTACGCTTTCATTATAATTATTATTATTATTAGCACCACGTCTTACTACCCGTTCGGGTTATACGCACTTACGATAATGTATAATGGTAGGGTGATTGTGAGATGAAATGGAGGACCTACAGTTTAACGTGGAATCCGAACCACGGTGGAGGCCTGGCACTCCCCACATTCACAAGATGTCTTATCAGAGGTGAAGGAAGGGTTTGGTAATCAGATAAATTTATGCCGGGATTCATTATAATTGCTTAGTACAATCTATTAAGAGAGAAAATGGCAGATAACATGCATGATCTGACACATGAGTTCAATTAAATAAATATGTTTTGCATAATAAATTATTAAATAATATTAAAATATTAATATTTGATTTTTATATATTTACTCTATTTTCAGGCAAAAGAAGATATGGAAAAATCAAAAACATTTTCTATTATTAAACAAATGCCTAAAGGTGAGTGTTTACTGAAGTTTATCGCTTGCTGTTTAGTTTCACTTTTCACTAAACACATATTTAATTAAAATACCTGTTCACTTGGACTTGAAACATATTTTCCCAAAAGTAAACAGCATAGTTAGTTCAAAGCACAACGCTTCAATCATCTTTACTATAGAATTTTCTAGAGATTCAGATAAAATTGATAGCTTATTGTATCAATAAGATTAATTAATAAATGAGTGTATAAATTTATGTAATTAAAAATTAATGTAGCAATAAGATTATTGATGAGCACCAAATTATATTGATTAATGTTTGAATTACTAAAACTATTTAAAATATGAGTGAATAAAGTGGAGATCTATATAAAATTAATAGTTGAGTGAAACATGAAATAAATAAATTCATAAATCACTGAGATTAATTAGTAAACTAGAATACCAATGAAATAATAAGGGAACATAAGACCAAATTAATAAGTGAGTCAATAATTGAAACTAAATTAATGAATCAGTATATCACTGAAACTATTAAGTAGATTCATACTTATTTAATATATGAGTGAATCCCCTGGATTAATTACGGATAGTTAAATTAATTTATTGATAAGATTTAAGAGAGCCTGAGACTAGATTATTAATTTAATGACTCACTTAAATTAATTAATAAATGACCAGCTTCGATGACCGAGTGGTCTAAGGCACTCGTAGTAGATTAGATTGCCGATCACGGGGATATTGAGGTTCGAATCTCTGTCGGGTATGATGAGGTTTTTTTCAAAATGGTTTTCCATTATTCCTCCAGACAAATTCAGGTACACTTCCTCTAGATGTCACTTTTCTAATCCCTAAAACCATTAGCGTAATTAGTAGTTGAGCATATAGCCCTAATGGGTAGTAGTGTGCTGTGATAACAAAAATAGTTTATCGGGGAAATTATAGCAAAGTGTATCATTGTGAGAATAAGTGAGCTCCCTTCTACCAGGTGGAGCCCTACATCTACACGACACCGGTCTGGTGTCCACGGACTACGTCATGAACCTGACCTACCGCAGTGGACTATTCATGTGTACTACCGACCCAAGTGGGCTATTGCGCCTTCACTTCTTCGTCACCCCGGACAACTCCTGCGAGTGGGAGGAGCTCAGCGCAATCAGAAGGAGGAGCGAGGATGTCGTAGAGTTCGATCGTCGGCTAAGAAAAAACCTCACCATGGTCGTCGACAACCCGCGAGGTTGGTAAATAGATTATTCAAGTAATCGTGTAGGTAAAACCTTACCATTGTCATCGAGAACCCACGATATTGGTCAATGGTTGATTCAAGTACTCAGGAAGGGAGTACCTCACCATGCCACGAGTTTGGTCAATGGTTTAATCAAGTATTCAGGCAAGTAGAACCTCACCATGGTCGTCGAAAACCCACGAGGCTGGTTAATGGTTGACTCAAGTGCTCATACAGGTAAGTTCTTAGCATGGTCGTTGACAATCCACGAGGATGGTCAATGGTTATGTAGGGTGCTCTTGGATACTAAACGATTTCTGAAATATCCTGAGCAAATAAGTATCTCAGGTACAGCTTCACATACCCTAACAACACTCTACGGTACGCCACTGTCTGTTACAGTATCGTTATTTTGACACGCGATTCAAATAGCGACCTTTATCTACCTGTTCCAGAGAGGTATCCGAACATAAATGTGGCCTGGCAGAAGTTCTCAGGATTGTTCTCAGTCGTGAACGGTATGGTGACGTACAGACCCCTGTTCGAGGAGTACTACTATCAGACATTACAAGAGTTCCTCGACGACGGGGTCGCCTACATAGAGTTGAGAGGAGTTCTACCGAATGTGAGTAGACCTTCTGCGTATTTGGATTGGTCCAGCTAGAAAAGAAAAAAAAATTGATCTATTTCTCTCATTGGCAGGCACTCAAACAAAGGATACGATCTCATTTTGTATGGTTCAACAGTGACGGAAATTTCTGGTTCAAATCCAGGCTTGGTGTACTGATGGAGGATTTTTCCTAAATTGTCCTTCATTCCTCCCCTAAATTTGATTTTTCTTGTCGTTTACCCCCTATGGCAATGCGTCTTACAATAAGTTCATTCTTTTAGTCAATGAGCTTAAAACACTAAAGCACCCTGTTCACTGACTCCTTCAGCTCCAAAAACTTTTGTACTTCCTTCAAGTCATCCAAAATTTGAATCCTCCTTCTTCCTAAGCTCCTCTTTCCCTCAACCTTACCTTCTATGACGTCATGTAGATGAAAGTTAATCTCAAGGATGTGGCTGATCCAGTTTGCTTTGTACCGAGGAATTACATGCAAAATTGTTCCATTTTCACCCACTTTTCTCAGGACTTCATTTGTTACCCTGTTTGTCCACCTGATCTTCTATAGTCTTAACAATTTATTTTTAAGCTGATGTAATTATTTATTATTTAGCCTACTTAATTATGCAACCCAAAACCTCGTTATGAGAAGGGCTAATTATAAGTGAACATATCAGCTACTCCCCCAGAACTAAGATTGAAAATTCATGTTAAAAAAAATCTTAGCAAATCATTATTATTATTAGCACCGCGTCTTACTACCCATTCAGGTTGTACGCACTTACGCTAATGTGTAATGGTAGGGTGATTGTGAGATGAAATGAAGGACCTACAGTTTAACATGGAATCCGAACCATGGTGGAGGCCTGGCATTCCTCACATTCACAAGATTTCTTGTCAGAGGTGAAGGAAGGGTTTGGTAATCTGATAAATCTTTGCCGGGACCGAGGATTGAACCCTGGCTGCCAGCATAGAAGTCCGTCACCTTACCCCTAGACCACCAGGTTACCTATCTTAGCCAAATCATCCAGTTCTTAAACAAGGCCACAGCTTAGTGGTTAGCACACATGGTTATGGATAAAAATGCATGATCTGGCTTTTCAGATTAAAGCTAGCTTTTTTTTGGATCAACTACCCTGTGTTTCAATACCCGCCCCGTCCGGGCTATCGGCATATAATTATACTAATTAGATAGTAAGTGATGAGAATGCTAGTATATTATAGGAAAGTTCATCAGCATTAGCTTTGAAAGGAGAGTGGGAAGAAGATATAGGAAAAACAACCCTTAGAACACTAAGCTTGTATTAGGATCATGATCTCTTCGTCATCGGCAGTCCAGTCTATTGCGACATTCGAAGACGAAAGCGGGTCACTGTTTTGTGGTTGGATTTCAGGTTTATGAACTTGACGGCACCATACACTCTGGAGTCGAGGTGATGAGGATCTACGAGGAAGTCACCAGGAGGTTCCAAAACAACAACCCCGGGTTCATCGGGGCCAAATTTATTTACGCTCCTTCGCGTCGGGTGGACAACGAGACGATGGACAGGTATCTCAACATGACGCTGAACTTGAAGAACACCTTCGGCAGTTTCTTGGCTGGGTTTGACCTTGTAGGTCAGGAGGATCGGGGAAGACCACTCAAGGACTTGGCTGAGGAACTTCTTCAGTTTCCCGAAGACATCAACTTGTTCTTCCACGCCGGAGAGACGAGTGAGTGGAATAAAGTTTTAACTCGACAGGATCACATATCAATTAGCATCAATGGAAGCAGAACTCAGAAATGGCTGGGTGCACTACCAGTGGCGTGTCGTGGTTTATTGCCAGTGCAAGCAGAGTAAGTTTAAGCTGTACCTGTGAATTATCAGTCATTTGATCGCTAATAAGCCTTACACCTTGAATATAGACTCTCATGTGAGGTATTTAGAGCAGAAAATTTTAATTATTGGTCAAATGGGAGACATAGTGAGTGATAACATTTCATAATTAAAGTTTTAACAAGCTCTACCTATCCTATAAACATTGCTTATCACGCCACTCCCTATCTTTGTTGGAAAATAAACAAAATAACTGGTGCTCTGCAAGTATTCGGATTCCAAATATTCGAGCCAAGCTTTTCATTACAGCTCGAGATTGAGATAAAAAGTCTTGTAGGCGCGACATTTTCAAGCTTCCTCTTTGTGTATGCCGAAATCAATTTTCAAAACACATTGTTAGATAAAAACTATTTAATTTGTAAGATATCGGCAGTTTCACTTATAAATTATTCGGTAACTTAAGAAATCGTTAAAATTAATATAAAATTTGACAATACTAACGTAAAGATCTCTAAAACTGCTTTGGACCAGTAAAGTAATTCAATATTTTGTCCATTATGGATTATCCTCGTTTGAATTTACAGTAGCCAATTAGAGCACTAAATATTTGAACACAGTCCTTTTCTAAAATTATAATTTCTGTTAACATAAAAATTTAAGATTGGAAATATATATTACTTTGATTTGAGCTTGAGATATTTAAAATTTATATTAATACGTTCACTCCAAATCAAATTTAATTATAAAACTATGTCTAAAACCAGTGTTGCCACTTTAAGATATTATGATTTATGAGTGTTGAAACCATTTTAATAATCTTTACTATTATTTTTGTATATGTGTGTTCTTACTTTTAAATCATGTTCTTTTTTAAGATAGGTGCGAGTTAATTTTTAAAAACAACAATATTTCCATTTAAAAAAAATATTTTTCTATATTATTTACCACTTATAAATGTCATTATGCTGAACATTTTTATACATAAAAAATTATTTACATATTATACACTTAAGATTTTAAAATTATGAATATACTCGAACTCGACTGAAACTTGGGAGCTTTTAGATATACTCGGCTCGAGTTCAACTCGACTGAAAAAACCCCAAGCTTGCAGACCCCTAAAAATAACATAAAAATAATACTTAGGGTAAGATCCGTGATAACTCGAGTTGAGGCTCAATGTTTAGTTCAATTTTTAATCCAATAAAACCTTTCTTAACCATTATAAATCAAACTTTGGTTTAGAAGATAAACTTAGTTTAATTTATTACAAATAGTATTATCAACAGTTCTTGAATATTTGTCACGAGCATAAGGTCATTTTACAAGGAGAGTTTCTCTTCATTTAAAAAAATATTAGTCAATCTTAAGGATACTTATAACAAATATTTGAGATCAGTTGAGATTACTATGAGTTAAAAATAAACTAAACATATTTACTGAAGCAACGGTTTCATTTTTTTTACGCCATAAAAACTGTCAAAATATGAGCTTCAGCACGCGTTCCTTTCTTTTTTTTATCCCATCATAACTTGGAACTAAGCAGATGGAGAAGTAATCATCGTGTCTCCTCAGATTGGCAGGGTATGGCAGACGAGAACCTTATAGACACCCTTATGTTCAACGCCACCAAGAGGATAGGTCATGGCTACGCCCTCCTCAAACATCCTCTGGCCCTGAGAGAGGTCAAGAGAAGGGGCATAGCGCTGGAGATCAACCCAATATCCAACCAAGTATGTCTTCAGGTGGTGTTGTAAGAGTAAGTTACAGAGATCGAGACTAAGACTTGCCACCACCGTACTTTAAATGTCCCATGCTGGTGACGAGAGTCTTATATAGTCCATGTTTAGGACTTATTTCCTGCTTGGTTACCAAATAGATACCCTCACTTTTGCAGGTATCAAGTTCAACGTACCATTCACGTAACATCTTCATCATAAAATATTTTCCATCGTGTGGCTGGATAATTTTAATAAAATGGCTGTTTCCTTCCAATTTACTTCCTTACTTCTTTTACTTGCTTGGGGTGACCTGGCGGTCTAGGGGTAAGGTGTCAGACTTCTGTGCTGGCGGCCGGGGTTCAATCCTCGGTCCCGGCACAGATTTATCTGATTACCAAACCCTTCATTCACCTCCGACAAGACATCTTGTGAATGTGGGGAATGCCAGGTCTCCACCGTGGTTCGGATTCCTCGTTAAACTGTAGGTCCTTCATTTCATCTCACAATCACCCTACCATCACACATTAGCGTAAGTGCGTATAACCCGAACGGGTAGTAAGACGCGGTGCTAATAATAATAATAATAATTTTACTTGCTTGAATTCTTCTCCTCTCACTTGCACACTTGCAGTTATCTTCTCTGCCCATCTCCTTCTTTGTCTCCATATCGTTCTTTATACTACATAATTCATCTCCATCACTCTACTTGAAATTCTTTCTTCACACTATTCTTCTCCTCACACTTGCCTTGTTGACGTTGTAGCCACATGATTGGTTGTTGACAGGGACACGTGGTACAGCTAATTTTTTTTCTTCTTTTAAACGTAAATGGTAACTTCTCCCCAGGAAAATTGCTAGGTTTAATGAACGTCACATAAAGATCAAGCTAATTGAAACGAGACTCCTAACTTTTTAAAAAACGAGGATAACCTTTACATGACGATAACGTTAAGTTGATCGTGATCCTAGAATTATGTTTTGGCAATGCTCTGCTTACATTGGAAACACTCCACGACACGACACCGATAGATTACAGTTTTATCCAGGTACTGATGCTGGTTGAGGATCTGAGGAACCATCCTGCGGCCGCTCTTTTGGCCGACGACTACCCCGTGGTCATCTCTTCTGATGACCCTTCCTTTTGGGGTGCTAAGGGTCTCAGCTATGACATGTACGAAGTCTTCATGGGGATGGCGGGGGTCGAGGCGGACTTGAAGTTGCTCAAGCAGCTCGCCATTAATTCTATTGAGTGAGCATCATTATATATAAGTATCCTAGAAACTATTAAATAACTATAAAGTGACTCAGGAACATATTTGTTTCTATAAGCCTAGCAGTTTTGAGATCCCTATTCCCTATACTTTGCAACCATTTCCCTGACCCCAATTTCTTTATTTAAAACTTTTCAATTTTTATGTTATCTGGGGCTATCCTTTTACCAATTTGGCAAATTTAAATTTTCTTCCGGACTGAAAGGTAAATTTTCTAATAGTTTTGGAGAAATTTCAAGCTAATGCACTTCCCGCAAACCACGTTGGCTCTCTCATTCCCATTTTGAAAATTTTAAGAGCTATTTGGCTATCTTATATGGTCCATTTACGTGCCTGCGTAATTTAAATTTTCAACCAAACAAAAATAGTGTTAAACATTAGTTGTATCAATTTAAAACTGTTACACTTCCCATTTATCAATTTTGTAATTCCATTTATTCATACATCATTCGGATATCTGGGGAGATATATTTACTTACATGACAAATTTTAATTTTATTCCACATCGAGAAGATTTTCTTTTTCTCTATTGGCTTAGAACATTTTGAAACCTCATTTCTTGTAATACATTTTTTTAAAATTTTCTTATTAATTAGGGCGGTCATCCTAACGGCATGCAAATATTTAAATTTTTAACCATACTTTTTTGTATATCTTCTGAGATTCTTAGCTCTATTACAGCCAAGATCTTAATTTATTTTTAACTTTTACACTTTTCTATATATCTGAAAAATTTCTACTTTATAACATACTAAAAGTGTTTTTTTCTATAATTTTCCAACTTTCTTCTCATACTCCATTTAACTACCTCCCCCCCACTATCTTATTTTGTAATTTCAAATTAAAAAAGAAATTGGGCTTTTTGTGTAGTATTTTTAACATTTCCCCATATTTCAAATTTTTGCTCCATCGATAGTTGGTAGATAGTTTTAGTTTTGGAAATTTCCAGTATTGATCCTTTTCCGTACCCCCATTTTGAATTTTAAATGTTCAATATCTTCAGGTAATTTGAGTTTGATACTTTATATTTAATAAAATCTTCTACTATACCTATTAACAACTTATTTTTAGTTTTGGAAATTTAAGAGGAACCTCTTTTTCTTTTAGTGTCCTTCATTTTTAGATTTAAAAATTTTCATACCTTTTTACGGTTTGGGATGGTGCTTACACCTGCCCGAAAAATGCCAATCGTCCACCCCACGAATAAGTAGTTTATTATATTAGTTTTGTTAGCTTAGCGCCCCCACTTTAATTCACCATCCCCCACTTATAAAGAAAAATACCTAACACTAATTTTGTTATTTTGAATATTTGCTCTTAAGTTCCCGCAAAATTTAGCTTTCTACCTTCCATAAAGGGTTTATTTTATAATAATATATGCCTCTGCTCCCCTCCCCTATCTACAACTTGGGTACTAATTGAAGATCAGTTGATTCAAATCTAAAAGAGATTAAAAAAAAATGACGGGATCGTGCTTACAGACCTTTAAAACCCCCAAATTTAAAATTTCTTAAAAATTTGACGGGACATAACAATTTTTTTAAATGTTGATACCATTTAGGTATAGATTTAAGACGGACTGACTAGAATTTCGAAGAAATGTACATACTTGTGTTTAGCAGTATTAGAAACCCCCGGGAATAATTTTAGAGCTATCGGATAAACTTTTTTTTTTGGCCCATAAGATAAACATGAATAAATTTTGGGACCATAGATTCGACTTTTTTTTTTAATGTTGCGGTTCTCAGATTTTTCAAATTATTTTAGAGTTTCTAGGAAATTATATGCAAAATTTCAACCTTCTAACTCACCGGGAAGTACGAAAATAAACCTCTGGAAGGAAAAACAGACATACACGGTATGGGTTTTATACAAGAGATATATTATGTATTGATACACACGTAATAATCAGAGGAAAATGTAGGGTTAGCCACAAGAGTCCCGGACGGAAGAACATGCGATATGAGACTGCCATTTTATCTCTCTATCTCTCACACTCTCTCTCTTTCTTCTAGATGTAGATTTTAAACTATGTATAGCTTGCATTATCCACAAGTAGCTTTGGATAACGTTTAAGAGAAATTATATATGACCATACACGAACAAAAGAGGTTGAATACCACTAACAAGTGCTGGCCTAATATCTTATAATTGAAAAGTATTGTATTTTTTTCATTTATGTGATATAATTATATTTAACACTAACGTTATTAATGAATTATATTAAGGTATAGGGTTGAGAAGGTAAGGCAAGGGGGATGTGCACATGAGTAATTGTGCAGAAAAGTTGAACAAACCTTGGTGATAAGTCCTATGTAATAAAAAAAAACCACCCCCAAATGCATCCAACTAAGATTCGAACCTTAGACCCTACATAAATGGCGATACAATCTCTCACAAGCCTGACATCTTAAGATATGTAACCACCAGTTCTGTCAGTTGTATATTCAGAGTTCATAAACAATTATTAGAAATATTTCTATTGATCTGATGAATTATTTCATCGGTGTTAAAGGGTTCACCAGGTGGCGAGAATATTAACCGATCAAAGAATACCAAGTTCAATTCCTATCAGACCCCAATTTGATAATGGTTTGTTGTCTTTTCTATTTGTCTAAAGTGGCAAAGAGCTAGAGAGAGTATACAAACAATAACAATTGTCCTTTTACTCTGGAACCAGGTACAGTGCAATGTCCAAACTGGAGAAGAAGAGAGCGATGGAAATGTGGAGCCAACAATGGTCTCGTTTCTTGGATAAAATCCTGGTGAGCCACAACTCTTCTTTATACGAAGAGGACTTTAACAGCGGAACGTCGGTTGCTATCGATAATATCAATTCCACATCATTCGTTCTAAGCAACAATAACAGCAGCAATGCCCATTCCGTGTCAGCCGTTGGCTCTAATTCTGAGGCAGATATTGTTGTCACCCAGATCATTGGATAGATTGTAGTCTACTCCGAGGAAGAAGATCTTGTTGTCACCCAGATCATTGGATAGATTGCAGGCTACTCTGAGGCAGAAGATCTTGTTTTCACCCAGATCATTGGATAGATTGCAGTCTACTCTGAGGCAGAAGATCTTGTTTTCACCCAGATCATTGGATAGATTGCAGTATACTCCGAGGCAGAAGATCTTGTTTTCACCCAGATCATTGGATAGATTGCAGTATACTCCGAGGCAGAAGATCTTGTTTTCACCCAGATTATTGTATAGATTGCAGTATACTCCGAGGCAGAAGATCTTGTTTTCACCCAGATCATTGGATAGATTGCAGTATACTCCGAGGCAGAAGATATTGTTGTCACCCAGATCATTGGATAGATTTTAGTCTACTCCGAGGAAGAAGATCTTGTTTTCACCCAGATCATTGGATAGATTGCAGTCTACTCCGAGGCAGAAGATCTTGTTTTCACCAAGATCATTGGATAGATTGCAGCCTACTCCGAGGCAGATCTTGTTGTCACCCAGATCATTGGATAGATTGCAGTCTACTCCGGGGAGAAGATCTTGTTTTCACCAAGATCATTGGATAGATTGCAGGCTACTACGAGGAGAAGATCTTGTTTTCACCAAGATCATTGGATAGATTGCAGGTTACTCCGAGGCAGATCTTGTTGTCACCCAGATCATTGGATAGATTGCAGTCTACTCCGGGGAGAAGATCTTGTTGTCACCCAGATCATTGGATAGATTGCAGGCTACTCCGGGGAGAAGATCTTGTTTTCACCCAGATCATTGGATAGATTGCAGTCTACTCCGAGGCAGAAGATCTTGTTGTCACCCAGATCATTGGATGGATTGCAGTCTACTCCGAGGCAGAAGATCTTGTTTTCACCCAGATCATTGGATAGATTGCAGTCTACTCCGAGGCAGAAGATCTTGTTTTCACATAAATCATCATATATTACAGTTTTTACTCTGCGACAGAATATCAGGTCATCAACCAGATCATATGACTTTGATAAATATTAATATAAGTTTGGCTATTGAATATTTATAGCAGATGGACACGTACACGTAGTAAAAACATACATTTGTAATTAATTATATATTATTATATGATCTATCTTTCAGCAATTCCTTGTCCAAATTGAGACCTCCAGCATGTCCTATCAGCAACCTACTTTATTCTTTATTATCATCATCATTTTTTTTAAGTCATCGAACAATTGTAATCGTGAACTTCCTGGTCCCCTTTTCCTTTCAACTTTCACTTTTTTGGACATATTAACTAATTATTTTGTATCCACAAATTACTTAAAATATATCTGAAAATGAGAAAAGTATTGTTAATTTTGCAAAAAATCTAGGAAATAAAGTGACGACTTTATCAGATGTTAACGGAGTTCAGAAAACATATATATCTCAAAGCCAATCCAAAATTTTTAAATTAAATTATTCAAAAAGATTTAAAATACACACAATATCTCATAGTAACTTCTTATTTCATCACACTTGGAAAAATCACTACAGATAAAGTATACCAACTACGACCAAAGTAAATGTTTACAATAAAAAGAAGTTAAAGAATTCAAAGAACAGCTTTTTTTTCAATACTTGTTGGGATTTAAGCCTAATGTGTATCAAAATCAAGTATTAATATCTACTTTTTATAGTTTAGACGCTTTAACACATGGGTTATTTTACAACTTAAATTAGTAGCTATCTTCTTCGGGAGTCTTGGGGTAAACTGCGCATCTCTTTATCCAATAATCACTGGATCAAATTGGGTTGAGGCCAAATGATTTTACATCATCATAATTATCATAATCATCATCATCATATGCTTCCAGCCTGTGGCTAGGTCAGCTTGGTAAAAGGTCTCCATCTTCCTCTATCCTTACATCATTCATATTTTAATTGCATCAAGCCTTCTACTCTCACTTACACACGTTCTGTTATCTACTCCTACCATTTCTTTCTTGATCTCCTTTGCATATTTTCCAAATTTTTAGTACATATTAGTTTAGTGAAACAAGCTTTGGTAGCCGCGTGGTCTAACGTGCTACTCTTGCAATAGTCTAGACTGCCGAGGACGGAGAGATCGAGGTTCGAATCTCATTCACGTGAACTGAGGTTTTTTTTTCAAAAGGTTTCCCACACTTCTTCCACAAACATTCTGGTATCCTTCTTATAAATATTACCTCCCTAATCCCTAAAATGATTGATAAAGGTTAACTGTGTTTAAATCTGTTTTACTTTATGATATTAATAATTTAACAGTGCAAATTTTTGGCCTTGGAACTATAATAAATCTTTAAGTTTTATGATATAAGAATTTAGTAACAAATAATTGAGAATGCACAGATTGAGGAAGATAATTTAGAGTTTATTCAAACAACATATTAACTGACAAGGTTAGTAAGATTAAATATTTAGGAACATTTTTAATTATCAATAACGATATTCGGTCAATAAGTTGTGGACATCTTGCCGTTGTAAGCGTTTGAACATTTTTTACATAAATGGTTTAATATTTGTCTATATTTGATTTATATCCGGTAACTAAAACTTATTTGTTGTTGGTTTGGATGAAACCGTCTTTAGCGATCTGAGTATTTTTTTTTTAGTAACTATCATTATATGACAGACGATATAATAGCCCTGTGTGAATCAGTGGCACGTGGTCAACTCTGGACAAAGGGAAGGAATGACGCTACAATAAATGGGGTCTGAGGGACCCTATTTTAATTGTGAACCGTTCACAATTAAACTAGGGTCCCTCAGACGCCCTTTATTGTAGCGTCATTGATTCCATTTGTTCAGAGTTGACCACGCGCCACTGATTCACACAGGGATATTATATATTCTTATATAATATCAGGTATATTATATATATTATTATATCAGATATAATTAAATATGTGTCCAGTGATGTGTTAGTCTAAGGTACATGGCCTGAATATCATCAGTTTTTTTTCTTTCAAAATGGCCGTAAAATATAATACATGGTTTTAAACGTTTAACAGCATTTAATTCTTAAATTGACCAAGTTTGGCATCAAATTAAAGCTCTAATTCACGACAATGCAACTATCACACTTTTTTTACATATTGTAACATCACATTCATAACTATAGCATCTAGCATCATACATTTTCATCCAATTTAACTCATTCATATGTGAAAAGCATTGAAGGCATCATGTATTTCATCATTGAACAAAACAATCCTTTTGATTTAATTAATGACCAAGACAATTTGTATAACATTTTAACTGATAAACAATTTGACAATCAAGAGGAGATCTTCAAGGTTATATCTTACAAAATGTGAGAAACAGCATACAAGCTATTCAGGAGAGAAAGATTCGTCAACAAATCTAAGAAACTATTCGATAAAGTGGCTAAGATGAATATGTCCGATTATCAGCAACACGTGAAAAAAATAACACCCAAAAGGAGACTTCTAATCCTTTAAATTTAATCGATGTTGCACAAGAAGATGATACGCCGTTTATTAGTTGTTGTGCTATGTAATAGTTTCTACTTCGTTCTTTTTAATAAAAGATGGATTCCTGAAAAAAACAAACCTGATAAGGCAAGTTTGGTACAAGAAATATCTAAAAGATTCAACTTTCAAAACCCCTCCTCCTTCACCTAAACACCTCAACATGGTTTGATTTAATGTTAATGGACGAAAAACTCAAGCAGCTATGTCTAATTACATGAAGACTTTTGGGGACTTTGCAGAGCTTATCATTCATAAAATACTTTTGCAAAAACAATATTTTGAATTTCACTCAAATGTGTGTGAAAATATTATGTTAATAAAATGTTATTAATTGTATTTCCACAAATAAGAGCTTTAGTTTGATACCAAACTTGGTTACATTACGAATTAAGTGCTGCTATTTGTTTAGAACAATGCACCATATTTGGTGGCCATTAAAAAAACTGACGACATTCAGGTTATGTACCCAAGATGAAAAACATCTCTAGACACATATTTAAAGATTTCTGAAAAGAAACCCTCTATGAGCACATTTCTAACGGGACATGGGCCGGCCCCTAGACTAAGTCTAGGGATTAGAATTCTCGTGCGGCTAAGCTAGAATTTTTCTTTAAAAAATAACAACCCTTAACCCCATTTTTTATAACTAAGCAAGTAATATCGACATTATATTTGTAAATTGATGATTTGAATTTCTAAATAAGATATTAGATATCATTATTTTATTACACTTGCTGTCCAGAAGTGTGAATCTCAAAATATACAAAATAGTAGTTTTAACGGTCGTTCTCTTTGGGCGTTAAACGTGGTCTCTTACCTTACACGAAGAAAAATAAAATAAGGGTGCTCGAAAACAGGGTTGTTAGGAAGATATTTGGTCCAAAAATGAATGAGAATACTGGGAAATGGAGGAAGTAACATATATAATAGTTTCAATAATGTTGTATAATCAACTCCACTACAACAAAACTATCGACCTTTAAATAAGTTTATTTAAATGGTTTGGTGTGTTTCCAAGTCAAACATCACATCATAATCATAATTATCATTATCATCATAGGTTTACAGCCTGGGGTCGAGTCAGTTTAGTAAAATATCCCCATATTCCTTTCTCCTTTCATCACCCCTGCACTTTTATTCGATTCAATTTTTATCCTCTTGTGCTCGTACACTTGTCAGTGGCATAAAATATTAGGCTTAAACCCCCCCAGCGATATTTATTTTCGAAACCCCTTTTCTAAGTCATAATCAAATATTTAATAGTCCTAAATAACACTAATAATAATAATAATTATTATTTGCACCGGGTCTTGCTACCCGTTCGGGTTATACGCTCTTACTCTAATGTGTAGTGGTAGGGTGATTGTGACATGAAATGGAGGACCTACAGTTTAACGTGGGATCCGAACCACGGCAGAGGCCTGGCATTCCCCACATTCACAAGTTGTGATTAATACACGTCTTGTCAGAGGTGAAGGAAGGGTTAGGCAATCAGATAAGTCTGTGCCGGGACCAAGGATAGAACCCTGGACCCCAAGCACAGAAGTCTGACTTCCTAACCGTAGACCACCAGGTCACCCCTCCTAAACAATTACTAATATACTATTCACACCTTATAGTGACTGTTTTAGCCTACGTTTTGTGTTGGTAACGTCATCAGTCAGTTTGACTGAATGAAGGTAATAAAATAATCTGAGCTATTTAAAACCAAATAAAATAATTGAAATAATGCTATAGATTAGTTATAATTTACAACACTTTTTGATAAAAATATTCAACTATCTAAATTGTCAATAATCATGACATAAGTTATTTGATTACAATTATTATTTCCACAAAATTCATAGTAATTTAAAGTTACCTTTTGTGGGCCATATTGTTCCCCCACTCCCCCCTTCCTGACCAGCATTGCAAGCCCTGCGGTCCTGGGTGTTACGCAACTCCCCTTGTCGTTATTTGCTCCTCCCATCTCTTTCTTGGTCTCCTTTGCAGTATTTTCTCTACATACTTAGTTTCCATCATTCTCTTTTAGAATCATTTCCTTTTCCATCCTCATTACATGGCCATAAGTTACCACCAAAGTAAACCATAATTGGTTTAAGTTCAACTTCTCGATTGTTCTAAATATTCTTTAGTATATTCATGGAATAGACATCAATGAAAATACAACCTGCTTCGGTGGCGGCCTGGTCTAAAGCTCTACTCTCACAGTAGATTAGACTGACGACAAAGGGGAGATAGTGATTCGAATCTCAGTCGTATGAACTGAGTTTTTTTCCCAAAATGATTTCCCACACTCCCTCCTCAAAAATGCGGGTATACTTCCTCTAAATATAGCCTTCCTAATATATAAACCTATTAATGTAATTAGTACATATGCGTATAACCAAAACGGGTAGTAAGACGCAGTATTAAACAAAAATGAATATACAGCCACATCTGAAAATATTGGGTCATTGGTAAAATGTAGACCGAGAGGAGGTGAGGGGGGTGGAATGGGAAAGGGGCTAAAAAAACTTACCACATATACTCCTCACATGCTTTGAAAGTCAACAAGCACACAAGATGACCTTGCTGGGCTCCGTTATGACCCATATTCCTAGCCAATGGACATATCTTTTTACTTTACATCCATCAGTGTTTTCAGCCTTTGGCCTGCCTCAGTTTTTTTTATTCAAGCCATATTTTTCTAATGCCGGCTTGTTTATTCCTGTCGTAGCTTCATATACCAATGGACATATCTGACAGGTAGAAAAATGTACTAGTTATAATTTCAAGTATTCATACGTAAAGTCTTGTGACATGAATCCGTCACTTTAATGGATACTATCAATACCTACAAAATAATTCTAATAATATAGTAACGTGTTATCAATTGTGACCTAAAAAAACAAAAGTTTGAATTTTCTAAAAAAAAAGCTGCTTTAAATGTATATTTATAAGGAAATCAACGTGTATATATTATAGAATAATGCAACAGTACGTCCATGGCAACAAAACACGCTAGGTAACTGTTGTATAATTTTTTTATATGAATTTGATAAAGATAACGAGTACAAAGAGGGAGATGAGTTAAAAGTACATATTTTATCTAGTCAAATATGTGTTAGTTCATCATAAAAAATTTTCTAAGCTCTCTATTATCTGATAAAAAAAATGGAAATTCATTCTGATTACAGTTTTGATATTAATTGTTTTTATTTTATCTAACCATACTATTAAAGTTTTATTTATCGTCCAATTTTTACAAGATGAGTTTTATTTGACAACTAGAAAAGCAACTAGATTTGTTTTCATATATTTATACGTCAACTGATGTGATCCACAGCTGTCACGTTTGTTATCAATGGGCTTACCAATAAAATATAAATAGTAAAATATTATTAATATTCACTACAGGAAAATATGTCTGTATTTTATGGCTCTTCCTACTCAAATTGGAGTGTAGATACTATTATTCTGGAAATTAGCAAGATTACATTGCTTGGTAACACTAAAGATCGTGTTTTTTTAACACCAAATCTTACTACTCGTTAGGGAAAAACGTGGCTCATACTAATTAAGCTAATGTGTTAAGAATGAGTAAGGTTTAATCTTGAGGAATTGTAACAGTATTTGCGTGGAGGAAGAGTGGAAATCCATTTTGGAAAAACAAATTCTCTATCCTACATCCTATCTGGCTTCAAACCCCATTCTTCCCATCAACTGGAGTCCAATTTATGGCTCTAGTGATGTCTTAGACTAGTGGTTCCAAATTAGCTAAGTACTGAGTACCCCTTGATTTTCAAAAGACAAACCACGGACCCTCTACTTTAATTTTTTTTTAATATCTCTATGATAAGTTAACTGTGTGAAGCAATTTTTTGGAAAAGTAAACCAAAGCAAACAAGTAAGCAAAATATTGTAGGTATATTAAAAACTGACCATAAACTTTGTTATATTACCATGCAGAAATTTCAATGATTTAGTAGTGGGGAGAAAAAAATTACTAATTTAATTTTAACAACGTCTATTACAAGTGAACAAATTATGACACTGACATGTATATCAGCTACTACCCCTAAATGTGTTGTGATAAATCATGCATCTGGTTTAATATTTCATAACTTTAATCTAAAAAATAGATCAACATCTAGCTTATTTCTAAGCTTGTCCTTCCTTTACAAAATGTCGAGAATTTTTTTTTCACAAAGATACGTGGAGCAAAAGGCAACTAGATGTTTCAATATTGTGGAATAAAATTATAGTTTTACTTATTTGAATGGTGCCATGGACCCTCTGGGAGGGTTACATGGACTCCCTGACATCTACAATCAGTAACGGTCATTTTGGTGTTTTGAAATTTATATAAGCTGCTATATCTTAATTTTATTACAAGTTTACATATGTCAGAAAATGTACTATATGTATTTTCACCCATTAATACGCCAAGACACGTGATATGCAGTTGTAACCTTTGATAGCTATTATCAATACTTATAAAATAACAATAATATTATGATAAAATGCTATAAATGTTTATTGTAAAACAATATTTAGGTATTTTCTAAAAGGAGACCTAAACACTCATTCATGATAAATGAATCTTCAGGCTAGTCGTTGATATATAATACAAAACTTTATTTTTATTATTATTAATAATAATAATAATAATAATAGAAAACCCGCGCACAAATTGCGCAATACGTAGGTAAAAATATTCTTTAGATTGAAAATTTACACCTGGACACAGGCATCGAACCTGGAACTATTAGCTTAGTACGTCAAAGCTCTAACCACTGAACTATAGAGGATTCGTCCCGTGCCCAAGGTCATTCTTCACTCAGATTTTATCTGACGATTTCTGCACGTCCATCACAGATTCTGCCTTTAAAAAAAATATGAGTGAAGAATGACCTTGGGCACGGGAATATTCCTGGATAGCTCAGTGGTTAGAGCATTGGCCTGCTAAGTCAAAGGTTCCGGAATTGATTCTCATGTCCAGGTCACATATTTTAATATAAATAATATGATATTTGGGTGCAGTAATGACCGTATTAATTAATAATAGTTTGGCTATTTGATCCATCATTAGGTAATAATAGCCAGTGGTTCCAAAGACGCGTCTACGTTGTAATGAAATAGATTTTTTACCTCACAATAATTTAAAACAAACGTTTCCACCTTTAAAACATTTCAAATTAATTAATAACCTAAGATCATAAAACTAAAGGCATCCACATATGTTAGGAATTCTTCTCACATAATGGTATGATAATGTTTTTATATATTTTTTTGTTTACAATGACTCTGTCATCAGCTTATATTTTCTTTTGTTTAATATCCCCACACCCGTATTGCAAATACTTGTGAAATACATCCACTTCGAAAACACTCTATATCTTTCCCTCTCTTCTGGAAAAAATAGAACAGTGCAACTCAAGGAAAGCAATGAAGACAGAAAGAAGCCTCTATAACGATTTATTTCGAATTGTATACCCAAAAAGAAGGCACCTCTTTTTCATTCTGCCCACAGCCTTACTGAGAAGCGGTCCACGCTAAACTAATAGCAAAAGTAAAATCTAGTCGGCGAAGCGTAAGCCGCCACATTGTGTGCAAAATCATAACTATTCAAGAGAAATTGATTTTAAATTAATAAAAACCAGTTTCTACGCAATAACGAACTATTCATATATAAGTAACATTAAATTTGGGTGGTGACCTGGCGGTCTAGGGGTAAGGTGTCAGACTTCTGTTCTGGCGGCCGGGGTTCAATCCTCGGTCCGGGCACAGATTTATCTGATTACCAAACCCTTCCTTCACCTCTGACAAGACATCTTGTGAATGTGTGGAATGCCAGGCCTCCACCGTGGTTCGGATTCCACGTTAAACTGTGGGTCCTCCATTTCATCTCACAATCACCCTACCATTACACATTAGCGTAAGTGCGTATAACCCGAACGGGTAGTAAGACGCGGTGCTAATAATAATAATAATAATAATAATAATAATAATAATATCTGGACTCCTATCATTATCACGCTGGATCTTAATACGAGACTACACGATGAGAGGGTCGACTACGACCCATAACAACAATTTCCCGAGAAAACCTTCTCCCCCACAGCTTGAATTCGACATCGTAGGTATTCCAACCCAGGACTTCGCCAGACAAAAGCAACAACTTTACAATTTGGCTTCGACAGAGTGATACTTCACGTAAGGTAAAAAGATCAACACCTTACAACTGTGGTGTGCGATTGGGTAGGGGAAGTTAAAGGGGGTGACCTATTCGACATCCGATAAAAATTGTTGTAGTTTTAAAAGCGGTTGCATCTTTCACCTCTGACAAGAAGTGTGCTAATCACAACTTGTTAATGAGTGGAATATCAGGCCTCCACCGTGGTTTGGATCTTACGTTAAACTGTAGGTCTTATATTTCCTCTTGTAGCGTGTCAATCATGTAAAGTTGACACCTACACAATTAAGCTACGTAAAAATACGAAGCTATAAAAATTATATTGTAAAATTACAAAGAAGAGGATTAGATATGAAATATTTAATAATAATATCCTTCAAAACCTACTGTTAACGACTGGATGGACTCGGATATGATCCACGTGTTCTCAATAGGGGATGCTACAAAGGATTTTAACAATACAAATCTGCATAAAAATACTAAACTTACAATAGTGGAATCCAAAGAAGATAATTAAAGCTAATACATTCAGGAATAATATGCGTCAAGACTTACCGTGGTTGGATGGGATCGGATAATGCCATCCTGCCTTCAAGCAAAATATTCAACACTAATGGCGACAGGGTGTGTCCTAACACATCCATCTACTACATCTCAATTCGTAGAAAATAACTAAAACCAAGTTAGGCTCGCTCCCACGACACTCGAGCGCCACTCTCGTGGCGCCGTGTCTTCAAACCTCCCCTTTTCCTCACCCCTCAAGATCTAGTCCATTCTATCACCCCCCTGAGCTATTACGTCCTTTTCTATTTCTTTTTTTTGTTCCGTTCTAGTCAGAGAAAGTGTATAAAATAGGTACTCTCAGACTTATTTTATATTATTCGATCACATTACGTCGTTGAAGACGGAACTTCTCCCCACGAAGGGACCGGTGGCTATGGAGTATTGGTCGTGGTTCTCACCGCCGCGCCGCTGAGAAAAAACCTCTCTTCACGAAGGAACCGGTGGCCATGGAGTATTGGACGGGGCCCTCACTACCGCGCTGCCAAGGAATATCCTCTCCGATTTCCTAAGTATAGAGGCGACGTTAATAAGTCTATCTGACTTATTATTTATATCACACTTAGTATAGTCGAGGCGACTATTATGTTTATTTTGACTTCTTGTTTCAGCCAGAGTGACTAGATTTTGGTTTTGTATTATTACAACTCTGTTGGATGTAGTCACAGTAACTCTAGTGTTGCTCAAGTCCCTCAGACTTGTTATATTGGTCCAAGAGGCTATGTTTTTTCTATATCCATATGATATAGCTTCGATATAGGAGCCTTGATCCCCAGATGTAATAAGGACTTAGTCCAAATGGTTGCTATTCTCAACGAGCACTATATTTCTCTTTTGAGTTCTTAAGACTACACGCTTGTTTTTATGTCCCCAACCAGGTTGTCGATCCTTTTTCTAGGACCTAGTTGGGTTAATGTGTTCAATGTATTGAATCATACTTGTTGCCACGCTTCGCGTGTGGTATTAACTTGGGTGCGTAAAGCGCGGAACTCCGCTTGTTTCTATATGGGGTCCACGCAGATAATCTTTTTTTTTCTCTCTGCCTGTTTTTGACACCTATTTACTGAGTATTAGTATTGTATGAATTCTTTTAGTGTTGTACCCCAGGGAGTGGGTCATTAAATTTATGTACTATTGAATGCTCTGGCAGTACCAATAGGGAAAGGACCAGCCATAGTACTATTTTGTGTAGACACCTGTATGATAGCCATCAACCAATGTAATCAAATAACCTTTCTATTGCAATTTATTATACTATGTCTCTTAAAAAAATTTCTTAAGTCCCAATCAAGCAAGCTAGTTTAAATTATAAATGTGTTAACAATACTATATGTATATAATTTCCAGTTAAAGTTTGTTTATAATTACCTCCCTATTTTTCTTTTAGAATCACCTGACCGTAGCCTGGCGTCAGTCCAGCTGTATTGTAATTGAACATTGCTCCTCAAGCCACTGCATTTGATCTTGCCCGTGTTGCGACAAGACAGTATTAATTTGGAACTTCTATCTTATGTTTTTGTACATCTATTGTAATTAATAATATATTTTATTTTTCTGTTATAATAAATCTAATCTTTGTTATTCTAATAATTTTATCAATCTGGTTAAAATACTTCCTTTGTAGTCCCAAATAATTGTACCCGGTAAGGCTTGGCACGACACTCTCACAATCGCCCTACAATTACAAATTAGCGTAAGTGCGTATAACCCGAACGGTTAGCAATACTTGGTGCTAATGATAATAATAAATAGTGGTTGTACATCTTCAGGTCAACCCGTTTCTATTAAAAGTCCTCATTTATCAATTTAAACCCATTGATTGGGTCAATTTACGATCTTATGTGACTCTCATATTGAGCCCAGGAAGCGTGTTTGAATAACCACCATGAGGTCACAAGAGAAACATAGTTTTTATTTCATTTAGTTAAATTACAATAATATAGTTGATACAATAGTACATTAAAGGCTTAATGAGCCTACGCTTAGTCTGGCAAAATATTGACTGAGTCACCATGACTTACAAAATATTAACCGCCCCACAGGGGGGAACGTTAGAGTGAATGTTTGATGTCTGGATTCAAATTTACCGCCCAAGGGCGCGCTTACATCCATAAACACAAGATGTCTGACATATTTAGTTTTAAGTACACATAGCATTAACTGAAGTTTAAATAAAATATATAAGATAAAATGCTCATAAGATTTAGCTTTACATTCCCATAAATATGTACATGACTTAGTGGCCGAATATTTTAAACAGAGATCCCAACAATGGCCGTTGGGTGCAAATCCTAAGTAACGAAGCATAACCTAATATTACAAATAAGTCTTAGATGTGTACAATAAGTTCCGCAAACTCCCGTTGCGCTCATGAATAACCTAATCTAACAATCCCATATAAAATACCTTCATTACTAAGTGAACTTATATCGTCTCAAAATACCCAAGATTATATCAAACGATTACTAAGACTCGCTAAGATAAAGGCTCGGGCGCACCTACAGTTAATAAGGCGTACTAAGTCTAACATGAACGCCCCTAGAAAGTTACTATTACGAATCCGTGGTTCACCCACGTCAAACCAAATTAAAATCCCCATTCATAAGCATGAAAAGAAGCGCCAAACAGTAATTTAGAATAATATTCCTCCCCATATTTAAAGACAAAGAGAATTTTGATTAATATCCCCAAATGTTAGCTTTAAACCAGCGCCCTCACCTGGTAAGAGCCAGTGATACAATGAGTACCATACAAAATGACACCTGCTGTTATATAGCATAAACAGGTACTTAGAAGTTCTCAGTAGAGGGGGAGAGGAAGGGAAACACATAGAACAAAAGGAAGGGTGAATACTAGCGCTCTGGGCGTATCACGGACATCCCAGTAATTACTAGGCCAAACTCGAACATCCCAGAAGAGGATTTTCGCGAAGTCATGTTGGTAACTAGATTGTTAGGAGCTGGGCGAGGCGCTGATTTGGTTCGCGTCTCAGTCAGTCTTCTTTATCCAAGCTACGGGAGTGGATGTGTTGTTGCGTGCATGTGTGTCCCATTCGACGGGGAGAGGTCTCGATCAGACTTGGTGAGACTTGGTGAGCCTTGGTGAGTAAAAAGCCTTCATATTACCGGGTTGTTGGTTTTAGATACTTGTTGTTTGGAACATCGTTACACTTACAAGAATATACAATTTCGCATTAAAAATATAGATGAATAGATTGCGAGCCTTAGAAAATTTGGACCTAAACGTAAGAAGATGCATGTTCTTTTTAGTTGACGTAGCTTTCGTATTAAAAATATAGATGGATAGATTGCGAGCCTTAAAAAATATGGACCTAAACATAAGAAGATGGATGTTCTTTTTAGTTGACGTAACTTTCGTATTAAAGCAAAATATGGATAGATTGCGAGCCTTGAATAATTTGTACAACCATGTAAGAAGTTACGTGCTATATTTAGTAAACGTAGATTTCGTATAAAAGAGAGATGGATAGATTGCGATCCTTGGATAATTTGGACAATCACGTAAGAATATGCTTGTTTATTTAATTGATATAGTCGATTCATTGAGTTAGCTATATATAGTAAATAGATTATCTGCATGTTCATAACATACTTGAACCTCTTGATGACACAATACAAAATTTTAACAACAATAAGTGTGACCTCGTGAGTCTAAAGAGCGCTCGTTCTGTTATTGTATTTTTTTTTTTAGAAAGAGGTATATCTCCTTGATGTTCTCTACTTCTCAATTCAATATCGTCCTCACAGTCGAGAGGGTCAGTATCTCTTTTTCGCACCATGGACCACTATCAAAGGTATGACTAGGATAACCTACAGACACAAACTCGACCCAGGGACAGGTCATTTTAAACGTAAATATATGATTTTATCGGACATTTACACAAAAATCCTTGAATTTCAAGTTTGTTCATCGGAGGTTAAAAATTATATTTTGCGTTATATATATATATATATATATATATATTGTGTGAAACGATATCTGCACTCTTATTTGGCGAAATTTTGTTGTAAAATATAGTTGGGATCTTCCTTTTGAGCTTAAATTGCTAAGAAAACATTTTAAAATTATTTATTTGAGTTAATTGAGTTTTGTAGATGAATCACTAAAACTTATATTATTATTATTATTATTATTATTATTATTATTATTATTATTAGCACCGCGTCTTACTACCCATTCGGGTTATACTGCACTTACGCTAATGTGTAGTGGTATGGTGATTGTGAGATGAAATGGAGGACCTACAGTTTAACGTGGAATCCGAACCACGGTGGAGGCCTGGCATTCCTCACATTCACAAGATGTCTTGTCAGAGGTGAAGGAAGGGTTTGGTAATCAGATAAATCTTTGCCGGGATAAAACTTATACTAGTATACTAATTGTATTGTCTTTTATTTAGCAATGATAATATTATTAGAGAAGATCCCCAACTATATCTATATTAAAACACAATCTTTTATTCAATTAACCACACATGTCTATTGAAAAAATAATAAAATTTTAAAAAGATAATTAAAATTTACAGGGGAAAAAGAAGAAAGTACTATTTTAACTCAAATTGAGCAAATTCTGCTATTTGTTAATCAATCACGAAACCTTTATAATGCATTTGAGACGATAGTCAAAGATGTCTAAGCCATGTTTAAATTAATTAAAAAAATTTTTTTGATGGTATTCTATGTGGCTAGAAATAGTGTTGTCCTGGAGATTATGTGTATTGAAACTTTCCTCTAATTTTTTTTCTTGCACCCTTTAATTGTAAGCTCCCCCAAACACCTTAAATACCCTGAAAATTTGATTTTTGTGAACACCAAACTAGTTATATATTACATTCTAAGTACTCTAATTGACATCTCTGATAATATTTTTTCTAAACCTTCGTTTGGAAACACCATAAGTTGAAAGACCTGCTTTCTTTTTATAGTGACAATAATCACAAATCAATTTGTTTATATGGTAACATTATATAATATGACAATTTTAAGAAATAAATACATTATAAAGTGGATGGGTAATTGAATGGTATTATTGTTTTCTAAGTACAGAAAAATGATCGTTCTTAAAGTTCTCTAGAAATTCGTGAATATGGGTAGAATCGTCTATAAAAGTTTTGATTAACTTAATTAAGTATCATTTTTAGTGGTTTGTTTCCAAATTTAAACTTTCCCAACTTTAATATTTTAACATTTTATCATTTTTTAAATAGTAAAAATATTATTAGTATTTATATACACAAATAAATGATCATATTTAATAGATAGATATATTTAAATAATATCAATGATATTAAAAAGATAGGTGATATTAATAATATATTAACCGATTCAGTGGCTGCCAGGTATAACACGCTACTCGTGTTGGACTTGTTTGCCCTAGACAAGGAGCTCGGGGTTCAATCCCAGTCAGGTTCACTGAGGTATTTGCCCTAAATGGTTTTCCACTCTCCTCCCACACAAATGAGCTGGTGCATTTCCTCTCAATGAAACCTTCATAATCACTCATCCCTCGGTGTTATTTATGCATATGCAAATAACCCAAATGGGTAGTAAGATACTGTGTTAAAACAATATATATATTTATGTAGTAAAAGAATTCCATCTGATTTCGGTGGCCACATGACTTAATGCGCTACACTCGTAGTAGGCTAGAATGCCGATAACGGGGATATCAAGGTTCAAATCTTGGTCGGGTGTTCTGAGGCTGTTTTAAAATGGTTTTATACACTCCTTCCACGCAAATATAGATACACTTATAAATAAAACAATCTTAATCCCTAAAACAAGAGCGTAATTAGTATTTACGCGTATAAACCGAACGGGTAATAAGACACGTTGCATATAATTTAACTACCAGTATTATTAAAATTATATAATTATTTTCTTTGAGTGTTTATCTGAATATTAATTCACAAAAGGTTTCTATTAAGACTTAGTTAAAAATATTATGATAAGAAAAGTAATAGTGTAGCGAGTTTATGCATCAATATTTAAACACATTAAAGGCGTTAAGAAGCAAGCAACCTACTAAATTAGTGCATTATTTCAAATTGGAGAATGCTTTGGAAATGGGGTTTGCTTAAAAGATAAAAAATATGTCCTAGCCAACTCATATTTTAAAATGGGTTGTAAGTGTACTATATAAAACATACAAAAAGATTATCCAAAAAATAAATATCCTATCAAACTGAATAGGCCCTAAACTTTTATTTGACCCTTTTTTTAGCTTTTAATAAATTTTATTGAGTTCTTTTCAATTGATCATGTATGGTTTTTATTTCAAGTGTATGTTTAAAAATGTAAAATGATGAAAACTTCAATACACTAAATTATTTAAACGTCGCGTAAAAATCACTCAGTTAATGTACGGTCTCTCCCAAAATAACAAAAAATTTAATGATGGTAAACATTAGATTTTTTATTTATTTTTTCTATTTTAGCCTAAACACTACAGTATCAATGAAAATTAATTAAATGTTTCTCTAAAATAAATCACTTAAACACTCCAGGTTTGATTCACAGAATTTCAATTTGTTATTGATGTGGAATTGTGACTTCCCCTTTGCAGCGATATATTAACGAATATAATGTAAGCAAAATATTAAGATGATATTAATTAAGATTATTCTAGAAGGTTATGTGAGCAAAGGTTAAGCAAATATGACACTCATGTTCTTGAGAAATTACGGCAATACTTTACGATCTATAAAAACCCTAGATTTTTGACTTGCTTACCTATCTATTCTATAGAATTAGGAGCTCGAAAGTAAATTGCCGCACATACAAAGGTAGTCCACCTATTCTTATCTTGAGCTAGTTCTATCTAGTCTAATTCATTACACCATATCCCTCTCTTGTTCTAGTACTATCCAGTACCCCACATTAAACCCTATTTCTATCTTTAGCTAGTTGTATCCAGTCCTATTCATTATACCCTACCCTTATCTTGAGCTAGTTATATCCAGTAAACCCTATCCTTATCTTGAGCTAGTTGTATCCAGTCCACCTCATTACACCCTATTTATATCTTGGGCTAGTTCTATCCAGTAACTCTCATTACACCCTATCCTTGGCTTGAGATAGTTCTATCCAGTCCCCCTCATTACACCCTATCCTTGGCTTGAGCTATCTCTATACAGTCCACCTCATTACACAGTAACTCTCATTACACCCTATCCTTATCTTGAGCTAGTTCTATCCAGTCTCCCTCATCACACCCTATTCCTATCTTGAGCTAGTTCTATCCAGTAACTCTCATTACACCCTATCCTTGGCTTGAGCTAGTTCTATCCAGTCTCCCTCATTACACCCTATCCTTATCTTGAGCTAGTTCTATTCAGTAATCCCTATCCTTATCTTCGTCTAGTTCTATCCAGTCCCTCTCATTACACCCTACTCCTTTCAAGTCGATTCTAATGTTATCCTCACATCTACGTCTAGGTATTCTCAATGATCTCTTTCCATTGTGTTTGCCAATAAATACTCTGAATATGGCTCTATATTCTTCCATTCACGCTGCATGTCCTTCCCACGCTAATATACAGGACTTGACTATTCTAACAATGAGTTGTCATGATTACAGGGTATTTAACTCATCATTATCTAGCCTCCCTCACTCGCCAGTACCCATATCATTTTTTTTCTATCAAAGATCCTTGTTTTAGAACCTCCAGTTTGTTTTTATTTGTCATGTTAGGTAAGAGACCACGTTTCACAACAATAGAGAACAACCGCTAAGCTCTTTGTTTGTTATTTTCTGAGTTTTACATTTCTTGAAAATAAGTGAGCTATTAACAACGTTTTCCACTTGAGATATAATTCGTGTATTTTTTTTCTTTATAAACAATGCTGATAAATGGTTTTTGCCACGCGTATCTCCGGGTATAAGTAAATACTTGATAACATGATATGACAAGTATATAACTTGAAGGTCACAATACAATCAGATAGAGCTAATGGTCATGGCCGTACGAGGAAGAGGGGTGGACAAATAAGGGTACCGCCTACGGACAACCATTAATATAGGACCGGTATAAATATGGGTTCCAGTTCACATCCAACTGAATACTAAGTTTATTTATTTTAACTTATCTCGCACGCTTGCCATTGAAGCATTAAACTTTTCTAGCTCCTAACCAAAATGTGATTAAAGATTAAAGGAAACGCGAATCAATATATTTTTTTAGAAAGTTTTTTTAACACAAAAGTTCTTTTTCCCAAGATATATTTAATATTAATTTAATAGATATGTTTAGTAGTTTATACACAAAATAATATCAACAGTTGTTGAATTATTGTTGTGAGTCTCTATAAATTCGTGCAAGACTATTTTCCATTCGTTTAAAATGTCCCTGTGTTAAAGGCCACTATAATAATTGCAAATATTCAAGTACTGTTGAGAATAACATGTGTAGAGAATTTAATTAAATATATCTACTGGAGCAAAACTTTATATGGGTATCTGGTCCAAAGTATTTCTTTTTATACAAACTTTAAAATATAATTATCCTAACTCACTTTTCTTCCACCTCACTTGAGACTACAATGTTCACTGCTTAATAGTCGGTGTGAATCCCTATGTTAAAAGTTCACGGGAGTTACAATTCATGATAAATTTTGGCCATATGTTGATAACTCCTCTTTATGTGTTAAATAGTTTTGAGGGTGGCCCAAAGTTGTCTTGCGAAAAAAACAAAATGGAGTCAATTTTTTTAAGTGAAAAACTGCTTATAAACTAGTTTTTATAACGTAATTCAAAAATGAAAATTTTCAAAGGAAAATATTTCGAGTAAAAAGTGTTGTAAATATTATTGTTTACATCTTTGTTCCTGATAGATTTCTTGATTAATCTAATAGTTTAAGATAAAATTATATCACAATGTTGTGAATACAAATGTTGGGGTCTCCCACAGCTGACTGTCCCTATCCTCCTTCCGGATCCCGCTTGTATACCGAATGGTTATGACCATGGGCGAGCGGAATCTAAAGGGAAGGCCGGTAGGAAACCAGCATGGGAAGAAGACCTTGCTGAAGCTAATTATTTATTCAGTGAAATACATTGATACAAGCAAAACAAGATAAACCAAATGAGGGTTCTTCTTCTTTAGTTTCTTGACTACTTGCGGCCGTGTCTACGGACCCTTCGGGACCACCTCCACCATCGCGGTATTGTCTTCCGTACACAGGTAGAGGGATGATTGGTGGCACAAATCCCGGAAGTTATATGGCTGCTCCGGTGTCTCCCCCTGCTGCCGAGATGGCTGTCGTCCAGCAATTTGTGAGGGCAATGTAAACGAAGTCAATTATTTGTGTCAGTTAATATGCTGTGTGTGTCTCGGTAGGTCTGACTATCCTGACGCGATCGCAAGGAGTAGGTTGGCTTGGTGCTTGTCCCGTCCTGGTGGGAGCTCTGCCCTCTTGGCCTTAAGCGCCAACGACACCCACAGGGCTGAGGATTCATCGATGTCTAGGCGTTGGGTCTCTGCCGGGAGAAAAGACGGCCCATGCTTCCCACTTTAGGACAATAGGAGCTGCTATTCTTGCTGCCAGTTGTTGTTTTTCCTGCGGCTGAACTGGTGGCGCTGCTGGCTGATGAACAGGCTGTAGGTGAACTGAGTTAGCTGGTTCACTCTTTCCTCTAGTTGTCTAAAGAGTTCCTGGTTCGAGCTCAGCGTTTGTGACATCTCCTAAACGAGCGCCGGCACCTGTTGGCAGTCCTCTCTGGGAATGTCCTCTGTGTTGGACTCAGTGCTATGTCGGAAATAAACTTGCTTTCTTGGATTGCTGATGGCGATAAACGATCGGGCTTTACTCGACGTCACTGCTGACTCACCCTACGCTGGGAGTCGGTAGCGGAGTCCTGAGTGTCAAATCCTAAGTCCTCGGAGTTAATTCCGATTCTGACAATGTGGGGATTCTGTGGCACCCTACGAGTGGACTGGGCTCAGATTCCGAGGTGAGACGGCTGATTGGAGCCAAGATCACTTTTCCAGAACGGAGATCCGTAGTGCTGCCTGGATAGTGAGCCAAATGTATGCTCCACTGTTATAGGTATAATCTTTGTCAAGATGTTAGCACTTGCAGCTAGAAGTTCCCGGTGCTGCTTATTAGCTGCAATGAGTTTCGAAATGCAACCAATGTTCGTTGCTTGATGCATCAAATATTGTTGTTGGGGTCTCCTCCAACAGCCAACTGTTTGTCTGATTTGACTTAAAACTTATCTCTAATTATATACTTATGGTATATAAATAGTTACACAAATGATAGTTCAATGTTATTACTTAAGATTTTAAAATGAATAAATGTCGGTTTTGGAGCTACATTGAGTTACTATCTACTAACTGGCAGTTGTAATGGTAATACCAAAAAACTGTCACATTGTGATGCAATTTCCTCTTAAAACATTAGATTTATCAAGAATATTAAAGGAAACAACGCTGTAGACAATGTTATGCACCACATATTTTACTCGAAATGTTTTCCTATAGCACATTTAATTTTTGAGTTACGTTAGAAAAACTAGTTTTGAAGCATTTTTAAAATAAAAAAATTGCTGCCATTTTGTTTATTTCCAAGGCCACTTTGCGCCCCACCCCTCAAATCTCTTTAGGAACATTCTAAAGAAGAGCTGTTATTGTTAACATATATATGGCCATACTTTATCATGAATTGTAACGCACACATATGTATTATAGCTTACTATATGGTAGTAGGCCTATATAAAAAGTATCAACAGTCAAAGGATTCTTATTTTAATAAGTTGTGTGTTTTTAAATAATTGATGTCGGTGATTTAAGGTATGTTTATGTGTGGGTTTAAGGGATGGGCGTATGGAATATGTAAACAGGTGTTGAAAGGGGAGCACTGTAGTGGGTGCAAATATACCCTTGCTCAGCATTGTTAAGTGATTTATGGATAAGAAATGTTTTTATATATCGTAATGGATCATATTACCCGTAACTTAAAATTGGTCCTAAATTATTAATTTTAAATATATGTTTAAAAAATATACATTAAAAAAATTAATAGTGAAGATTATCTAATATTCGATTAGTGGTTTTTTCAGAATATATGCTCAAAATTAGATTAGTTTAGGCTAAAAATTTTGATAGTAAAGGAAATAGTCATCTAATTACGCTACCGAGCTAGGGATAAGATAGGTTGAATTTACATTAACTGTACCTTTGTTTGCGCGGAGAGAGTGTGGAAACCCCCAGTGCATATGACCGGGATTCAAGCCCCAAGCTACTTGCCATCAGCAGTATCGTATATTGTGAGAAATACGCCTTAGACTATATGGCCACCGAAACAGGTTAAAATCATTGTTAAGAGAGAATTGAGCTTTTTTTTAAAAAAAATCAAGACTTCCTCTACGTGAATGTGGATACACTTAATTTAAATTATACCTTCTCCCTCCTTAACCATTTAGTAGATTATACGAATAACCTAAAACTATATTAATATGAATTACACTAAAAACCTACTATTATATGTCTACTCAATCGATTCAAGGCTGCAAGATAAAGGCTACCCCAGGCCCAGCTACTTGTTCGAGACGGGCTATGAACCCTTGCTCCCTCTAACGATAGGCCAGTTGATCGAGTGGGCTGCTGAGGAATATGCCGACAAAGAAGCCTTGGTATCGGTCAAAGAGAATGTGCGATGGACATTCAAGCAAGCGAAGGAAAAGGTATTTTTAGTACAAATTACGGTAAAGCTCTATATATCCTAAAAATATTATACTATTAATTTGTTTCGTATTATATATAAGTAAAATAAATGGATGAAAATAGTTTTAAAAATACATTTACCTAAACATATTTGAAATAGTAAACTGAAACTTAATTCAAAACTCATAAATATTAATATATATATTATTATTTGCCTTTAAATTTAAGCATTAGAGATTTAAAAAACCGATTTATAATATCATTATGTTTTTCTGACAAAAATTTTCTATGATACAAAGCAATGATGAATTGAAAAAGTTTTTAATAAATAATTCGAGGCAACATACTTTATTTCACAACGATAAAATACTGTGCTCCGCAGGCAGACCAGCTAGCTGCTGGTTTCTTGGCCATGGGTTTGAATCCTGGAGACGTAATAGCCTTGTGGGGATTCAACTCCAGCTATTTCTACCTGACAGCCCTTGCCGCAGCGAGAGCAGGACTTATTCTGGTAGGTAACACTTGCTATTGGCTATAGAGTAAAAGGAAATATTACTTGTACACTGTATATAATACAGCTTAAGGTCACTAAAACTATACTAGCAATAAAAAGTAGTCTTTTAAAAATTAAAAAGATACTACTGGGATAATTTAAGGTTTGCGCTTGAGTTTCTGACCTCAAATTGTAAATTTCGGGGTTCATTTATCGATGGTTCAGACATCAAAAATAAAATTACGCTCCATTTTTTTAGATACACCTGTAATTTATCTTTACCCCATGTATAATTATATCCAAGATACAAGTAATCCATTGTAGAAGTACATAGTATAAAATGTATCTATTTTTTTCAATTAGAAATATAAAAATCCCAAATATATAGTTTATGATCGTAAAAAAGGTACGTTATTAAAATATCTGAAGAGCTTCTCAATTAATATAGAAGGAAAGAAGTATTAAATTATTTAAGTAAATTTTTGGACATAATTCATAGGGCTATATTTAATAAATATGGCTCTATATAAGGATTATGTAATCCTGATTTTTTTAAATAAGGCTAAAGTGGACCCTTCAAACCAAGCGCCGGAGCTACGTCACTGCCTCAACAAGGTGGGAGCCAAACTGCTGATAGCGGCGGAGACTGACGTCACGCAGAATTACTACAAGATAATCCACAGCCTGGCTCCGGAACTGGACCACTGCGCGGCTGGACAACTGCGCAGCGTGCAGCTGCCCGAGCTTCGCACGGTCGTCATGACGGGGGACCTGACACACCCGTGAGTCAAACGATCGGACTATATTTTAAATTGAAAATAGGGCTCAGCTCCTGCCATTGTTATTTTAAAAGTGGATATCAATGGGTTTCACCCATTTATTATGAGTGAAACCTAATAAAAAGCTGGTCCGTTTCTAGCTTAAAATATTGAAACTATATAGTCCATATAGTTTCTATAAATTTTGTGATAACGTACATAGAACTTTATAATGACTATCTCGTCCTTAGAGTGTGTAAAATACAAATATTTCTCAACTAACCATATACTAAACTTGTGTACCTTCAAATATATTATATAACCCGCCTCGGTGGCGTAGTTGGCTAACGCGCCAGCCATGTTGAGCTCAACCACTGAGGATGGAGAGATCGAGGTTCGAATCTCGGTCGGGTGAACTGGGGGTGGCTTTCCTAAATGGTTTTCCACTCCCCCTCCACGAAATTGCGGGTTCACCTCCTCTAATTCATCCTTCCCAATTCATAATCCATTAGATTAATTAGTACTTAAAGCGTATAACCAGAACGGGTAGTAAGACGCGGTGCTAAATCATAAAAAAATTCAAATATATAAATTAATGACTAAAATAACAATCAATCACAAACTGTGACAAACCTTTTGAAACGATTTTAGAAGATTATTAGAATACATTTTCCCTAATGAATCTTTAAGACAATAATTTTGAATCACAATAGTTAAAAGCTATTGAAATTGATTGATTACGTTTTATCCTATTAAAATCAAAATGTTCCCGTATTTTTTCAATATATATTATTTAAAATACTAAACATTAATTTTTCTTAAGATAAATAATTAATGTGGGATGTTTGAAAAAACACTGTAAATTTAAAAAATGCTCTCAGCATATTTATAATTACAGAGGTACATATCATTTTGATCAAATAATCAAGATGGCTACTCCAGAGGGTAATGCAAGGGTTCACGAGATGCAGAGTTCCATTCAACCGGATGATGGAACCATTATCCACTACACGTCGGTAAATAAATGTTACATTAGTGTTAAGGGTGCCACTTACTTGGAGAGAAATATCTTACCACCATGGTATTTCCTATGAAACTAGATATTATGAAGATTAAAAACCATAAAAAAACATTTTAAATTATCTTAAAATGTTATTTTGTGACCCAAATAAAATTTTCTGGAGAATGTTAGATCTAAGTTGTTGTTGGTTTTTTATTTTAGCTATTTAATTTGATTTTACAACTGTGATATTTCAAAGAACTCGTCGCTAAAATTGAAATAATTTCAACTTAACCCTATGATGATTATCAGCGATCACAGGTCTTGGAGACCACATGCCAACCTCAAAAGCAACGTTTGTTTCCTAACTGCTTCAACCCCCAGCTCCTTAATTTCCTTGCTGACGTCATATTTCCAACATTTTCTGGGCCACCCAAGTGGTCTGGGGACTTCAGGTTATGCCTTTGAAAATTACCCATTAAAGTCTTTCCAGCATTATCCTGGTTACATGGCTTTCCCATCTAATAATATTCGATCGTAGCTTGTGCACTAAATCTAGCTGTTTCGTCATTTAATATATATTTCTATTTTTTCTCTTTCAGCTGTACCCCTCTTCTTCTCTTACACGAGCCCATATTTTTCTTATATATCATACTCCTTCACTCAGACATAGAATATATTTAAATGTTCGCAACTTTGATCTCGTATAAATGCTGTTCGTTGTTAACAGACTATAATAGCTCTGAGATTAGGTCATTATTAGTTCTTGACAATCTCCCCTTAAATTGTTTTCCTCTCTGAAACATGTACCCAAATATTTAAACTTTTAACTTTATTTAGATTAATTTCTCCTACTTTTTTCAAACCTACTTATCGACAGGGTCATAACTTCATTCCTTTCATCATTTATGTTCAGATAAACCTTCTTTGCATTATTTTTTTAGCGCCTGTAAAATTTATATTTATTTGTATGACCTAATTGCAATGTCATTTGCAAATGCAAGCCATTTCTGATTCCCATTTAACCTTATCCCACTCCATTCCTTCTCTCACATTTCTCACACGACCTTCTTTAATATGAAGTTAAAGAGTATCAAATCTTCCTGCCCTACTCCAGTTTTTATTTCCAAACATTTTGAGCTCACCTTCATTTTTACTCTACAGTGTACACACTCAAGCATGCTTCGTAGTTTTGATGGTATCTTTATTTATTCCATATCCTCATATATGCTTTCTCCGTGGATGCTATAATATAATTAGGAAAATCCACAAATGTTATTTCGATATCATTACCATAGGTCCAGTACTTTTCCCATAGTTGCCTCCTTATGATGATCAATTTTGCTTTTGTTTCAACGGAGTATAGCTTGAAACTCACCAATAATTTCTTCTGGTAATGGCTTAAGTTTGTTTAATATAAACAATGACAAATCTTTTACGTCACATTCAACATTCTGATATTCCTGTAATTGTTACATTTTATTTTGTTCTTCATTTTATGTATTAGTATAATAATAGCAGTTTTTCATTCATCTGATGCCCTCTCTTTTACAAATTCCCTTGATCAGACAATATATTTCCGTGTGTAGTCTTTCACTCCCTTTCTTTATCATTTACACTATAATCCGTTGTACCACTGGTGCTTTAAGATTCTTAAACCGTTTGATATCGCTTCCGACATCTGCCCTAGTATTTTCCATAGGAACCCATTTCTCTTCCACCAAAGTATTCATTATAGCACTCAAGGATCATTTATTTGCTTTATAATAATCATTTTTAAACTAAGTAGCAAAGTGTAAGGTTTTTAAAATCCTTTCAACTCCAATTCAGCGTGATCCACATTTTGAAATAAAATACTATTTATTAAATAACGCATAATATATTTATGTATGCAAATCATCTCAACTCTACGATAGGCATCCTCCTTTAATATGTGAGTTTAAAACAATTATAAAAATGTTATATATATATATATATATATATATATATCGATAACATCTTTAATTTGCACTAATGAATAAATTGTTTGTAATATCTGTTTTTTCAGGGAACCACTGGTTCACCAAAAGGTGCATTACTCAGCCATAGAAACGTTTTAAACAACTCATACTTTGTTTGCAAGATGATGACTTTGAATAAGGTAAAATAAGTAGAGTTAGAAAACAATTACATCCTTTTACTCTCCTTATCCCTGTTAATACGGCTGTGATCCTTTATTAAATGGGGCGCTTCATTTGACGAGTAAAAAATATGATTATGATATTTGCTCTTCTTCGGGGTACAATTAATATAATTTTTCAAAACAAAGACCCTTATTAATGTGTATCATTTGCTTGAAATTTTACAGCCAATATTGTTACTGTATTTAAATTTAACATATTCACATTATTTGTTTGTATTTGGTTTTGGTTATTTTTAAATAAATATTTGTACATTTAACCTCCCCCTCTCTTCTTTCTGTGGACCTAGGTTATCAGAATGGGTCGCGGCTCAGGATGGGGGAAGTGACTTTGTTCTTATTATGTGGGTTCGTAATTGACGGTCCAGCTTGAGTTTGTTTGCTTTTATTGTACTGCTATGTTCGATTACAAAACGTGATATTTATGAGAAATATTATAGGATATGGAAACATTGAATATGTTTATTTAGAAGTTCTTGACAGAACGAAGTATGCAAGGAATGCTTAACCAATGTCCTGAATTATCTCAAGATGACCCTACAATGTTTATAAGCCCCGGAACCCTGAGCTCTATGGTAGCCCTCCAATACACGTACTGATGTTCCGGCATCCTAATCTACGTTACCCCAAAAACTGATAAGGTGGTCCCTAGACTCGATGGTAATTAGTCAGCCCTATTAGCTGGATTCAATAGTATCTATCCTGACTTATAGCCTGATTTACCGCGGAAAATTCTGACACTCTATTTATGTTGTCAGTGCATATGTTTAATTTTTTACCAGATAATCACAACATCTTGCAATACTCGTTTTGTCACCAACAATCCAAAACACCACAAATGTTAAGCAAACACAAACCTCAATTTAGGCCCTGTTTATTACAATAAAAATATAAATTAAATACATTGTGCTTTATTTAAATGCCACATTCCCTTTTTAATTCATACCTTGCTTGATCTGTCAGAATATGTGTTTCAGTTAATTGGCTAAATTTTCTCTTTATCACGCCAGCCGCTTAATTGGAACAAAGAAATCTATTCTTGATGTGTCCCAACCAACGGGAATGCACTGTATACCAAATTATTTAATTCATAAAACCACACTAACAAAATGATTTACTACACAAATTATGGCTTAAGAGGAGCGTTGGAATAAGAAGGATTCAAATATTAGCGCACTTGAAGTAAAAAGAATATTCTGTTTCTGGTAGGAGGAGGCACAAGACAGGGTAGGGTGCATTAGTATTCTAATTTAATCGACAAAATAAATGGATCTGTCGTAATACAGAACACAGAATAATAATACTGAAATAGATTAAGATTTTAATGTTACTAATATATTTTCTGTCATATCCATGATGAAATGTGTCTTTATTAATTTCCAGACACACAGGTTATGCTTACAAATGCAATGTTGCCACGTCGCATCTACTACTGCTGCAATTACTGGTGGTCTACACTATGGGTTTACAACAGTGCTTCCATCTGAAAAATTTGATCCAAGAAGTTCAATCAAAGCAATCATTGAAGAAAGGTGGGTTACTATTTTTACTTACCTATTATTATTTAAAATATTCTGTATTTAGAGATAAAATGTATACATTTCTAATATGATGGATTATTTAAAAATTGTTTAGTTGAATAATTTATGAATAAGCTAAGTTTAAAATATATCCAGATTAAGAGAAAATTAGCCTATACTATTATAATAGAAAATAATACAATTTGGCCATTCAATAAAATCAAGTTTAAAAACAATCATATAAATTTTGTTTGAATTGGGAAGTTCATACATTTTCGCAGAGATTAAGTAGCAAAAATATACCTTCCATTTAACTTAGAAGGTAGCATCTATACGCTTTCAAAATTAGTAAACACATTTTTTTTCAGGTGCACGGCAATAATTGGAACACCCGCTATGTTTGTGGATGTGGTTACTGCAGTGAAAGAACTTGGAGTTACTATAAGTGGTCTTGAAATAGCAATGATTGGAGGAACCAATATACCAGAACTTCTGGCGCGACAAATAACAAAGGTTTTGGCCATCAAAAGGTTATGTGTAAGTATTCAGTGCATATGTAAGATTGGTACCTCTTATTATAATTTATTAACATAGGAATGCAGGTTTCTATTGAGGTATTTATGATATCACAAAAGAAAAATAACTAGCCCTACATGTCAGCTGACAGACAGAGAGAGAGAGAGAGATTTAATCTATAAGTGTGTAAGAGACCTGCTATGAAGAAGAGACCTTTAAGTGTAAGAAAGTGTTGTACAGGGCGTACTTCGTACCCATTGTTACCCATTGTATATGCAGCAGTAAGATGGACAATTATTGTAAAGGAGACCAGGAAAGTGGAGGCCATGAGAATAAAGTTTGTGAGGACAATGTTAGCCATCACAAGGCGAAACAAGTTAAGGAATGAAGTTATCCGGGAAAGAGTGGGGGTACAGGGAGTACATGAGATGGTAAGTGAAGCAAGAATGATATGGTATGGACATGTAATTAGGATGTTGGAGCACATGAGATAGTAGAGAAAGCAATAAAAATGGTATGGGCATTTAATGAAGTTGATAAAGAGAGGATTCCAAAGAAAATTATGGAAATGAAGTATATAGAAAAAAAGACCACTAGGAAGTTCAGGAGAGAGCTGGAACGAGCAAATAGCAGAAAGTGTGCAAGTGAGAGGAGAATAGAAACAATTAGAAGAGGAAGAATGGGGGTTTGATAGACGAAGATGGATTCATTTTACTAATTTGACTCAGTCACAGGCTGTAAAAAGTGAATGATGATGGTGTTAGATGACTACGAATTATTTATAGCTTTCGATCATATATATATATTTTTTAAAGATATTCAGTAATTAAAGTGTTTATAGTATAACGGTTTTTCACGTATACCTATACACAATAAAACGAACTTTACCCTTCTCACTAACCAAATATCAACTTTCATTTGAATTTGGTTATCTGTAGTTAGAAAAAGTTTAATCTAAATATAGAAACCCCTGTGTAAATACATAATATTCTTAAAAAGCCTTGGTACGATGTATGTTACAATAGAAACGTGACTGTAAACTTCATGCTAGATCCGTTAAAAATAATGTATCCGTAAATTTACACATACTCTATTTCGATATAATTATAATCCAGTCCCATAAACCACTGTGGGAAGGACATACAGTGTTTCAGGGTACTCACTGTTAAACCCAATTTAAAAAGACCATTTGGAAGACTTAAACATAGATGGAGGATAACATTAGAATGTACTTAAAAGATAAAATGTGTAATATTATTAATAATAATAATGATTATTATTATTTATCTGGTTAAGGTTGTAGTGAAAAAGACTGGATGGAGATAGTTCAAGATAGAGATAGGCTATACTGAGCTGAATTGGATCGAACTAACTCAAGATATGGATAGAGTATAATGTGGTGGAGTGGATTGACCAAGTTCACGATAGGGATAGGTTTTAATGAGGTGGACTGGATTAAACATGCTCAAGATAGGGATATTGTGTAATGTGATGGACTGGATAGAACTTGCCCAAGATAGGGATATTGTGTAATGTGATGGACTGGATAGAACTTGCCCAAGATAGGGATAGGCTGTAATCTAATAGACTGGCTAGAACTATCTCTATATAGGGATCAGGTGTAATGTGAGGGACTGGTTAGAACTAGGTAAATATAGGGATAGGATGTAATGAAGTGGCTGGATGGAACTAGCTCAAAATAGTTATATGTGGCGTACTTTATTTAGTAAATGTGGCAATGTACTTTCGAGCTATTAATGCCATAAAGTAAGTAATTTTATTTAGATAGTAAATGTTTGTTTGTGATACATCTCAGAGAAAGGTTAAAAATCGTAGTTGTGAAGTAGTTTTAAATACCGCACATAGAAAAATATATTCTTTACAAGTATTTATTTTATCATTATATTTGTAAATGTATTATTCTCAGTCATAAATCAATCTTAGGTACGCCTATAGAATATGGCTGAAATAATATAATCAGATTAAAAATGTATTTATATGAATTTTTGTAAATGCAACAAATAAATTAAAGTTCTTACGTGTTCTTTAACAAATGTTTCAGCCAGTTTATGGAATGACGGAAGGAATTTACTTTTTTGTAGGAGTTCCTGAATCATCTTTGGAAGAAACTTTCACGACCATAGGAAAGGCTATGCAATATGTTGAGGTAATTAGCGTGTGTCAAATGTAAATGTTAGCTCATTCAGTTTTAAGAACATATCTACTTTTATTTAAAGTATTGTACCTATAAATAATATCCTTTATCTTTTTCACTGTTGTATACATTGTTTATCAGGAATAACTTTTAATACATAATTATTAGCAATGTGTTCACTGAATTTCAAAATATTTTTATATACTTTAAGTATCAGTTTATATTCCCTTAATTAATGTAATATACAGGTTAAACCCTCTTATCGAAACTTCTCAATTCACGAATTAGTCAAACTTCTTCTCATTCCTTGAACTAGCCCTTCCCCCTGATCATTTCATTAATTGGACGAAAATTGCACGAAATCTTGTCCATTTTATGAACTGGAAATTATTGTCGTATTTACTAAAAGACTAAATAAAATTTGTTTTCTAATATTATACGTTAAGAATTATAAACAAGCCTAAATTCAATCAACTTAATCTTTCATTCCCCAATGATTAAAGATTTTAACCAACATGTTCTTCGTTTTTCCATTTCATGGACAAGGCAAAATCTTGCCCAGAATTTACTGGATTGGGCAGTGCTTGCAGTGGTACCGTTCATGGACTGGCTAGTTCATGAACTGGGCATAACAAGCCAATTAATGAACCGAACAGAATTTTTCATGGTCAATGCAATGGCCAAGCGATGAAGTCATTTCACGGGACGGGCAAAAATTTGACAAATTCATGAAATGGTCAATTTAACTTTTTAGGTGTGACATACTATTTAATTAATGAATATTATATATGGTTTGTTTGCCATTAAATACGGCCGACGGATAAACTTTATAATAAAACATTTAAATACTAGAATTATTAATACGAGAATTAAATTAAACGCAAATATAACGCGTTTTTGTAAAATAAATATCATATTTATTAAATTTCTATAACCGGAATATTTGATTAAATAATGTTAAGCACAAGACTAAATATAAGCTGTGTGTTCAGTTCAAAGCAGTCGACAAGGAAGGCAAGATGGTCCCCATGGGGAGTCCCGGTGAACTTTGGGTTCGAGGCTACATCGTCATGCTGGGCTACTGGGGGGACGATGCTAAGACGAGAGAAACAATCACAGCCGACGGTTGGCTTAAAACTGGGTGAGATAATGTCTTTATTATAGATCACAAGCTAAGACTGGGTGAGATAATGTCTCCATTATAGATCAGAAACTAAGACTGGAGATTTAATCACAACTGTAGAGTAATATTATTTAAAACCCTTTCAATTAAAGTAAATAATTCAAATTTCACAAAAACAGCAGATTTATTTGAAACATTATGGGTGTTGTTTTAATTTTGTTAAACGCTGATAATTATATATATATATATATATATATATATGAACAATATTTTGTCTTTCTTGTAGAAAAATCTAACTTATTTGGAAAGTTTTATAGTAAATTTACCAAGATCTTGAGTGTAAGAGCTTAGAAAAGCTATACATTTTTAAAGAGATTGTTCCGTTATGTAATTCTAGAACCAACCCTTTCAAATGTAGCTTTGGTCCTTTATCTCAGGGATCAAGTAATATTACAAGAGAACGGACACTGCAGAATTGTCGGAAGAATAAAAGAGGCCATTATCAGGGGAAGTGACAACATTTTCCCTAAAGAAATAGAAGATCTTTTCATTAATCACCCAGATATAGTTGATGCACAGGTAATAGTATCATGAAACAAAGTAAACATTAGTTATATTAGTTTCTCTAAACAAGATATGTTCGACGGTGACAACCATCCAATTTTAATGTTAAGTATTGTAATTACGAGTATAATGTTAACTAAAAATAAAACCATGCATCTTATGGATTAGGACGAGAGAACAATAACTTATATTTAATATAATATTAATAAACACGTGATTGGAATATAACCTAACTTATGAATATTTTAATATATCAGGAAAAACCATATCATGGTTAGAATATAATTCTTTCTAATGATCAATGAAGTATTTTCTTAAATATTTTTAAATAAAGCTTAAAAAGGTAAAATATTAACACATGTAGTGAATCTAGACTATTCCCCCATTTTAAACTTAATAACTTCATTATTTTAACAGATGTCTTAAAAATGGTTTGTGGTAATTAATAACACAACAATTCAAGATAATTATTTCGAAGATGAACCAATCATGGAACATTGATAACATTGAAGAATAAATCAACGTGTGTTCTGTGAATGTGGGCTTATAGTGGAATTGATTATTAATGGACACTATGTAGATGCAAATATTTATATTTGAAATTAAGAAATAGTTTAGACTTTGCACTTAAAAATCAAGATTATCCATTATTTGATCCGAAATAATATACATAATTATGTTTAATAATTAATTTGAAGGTTTTTGGTGTTCCTGACGCTCACTGGGGTGAAGAGGTATGTCTTTATATCCGGACGAGGAAAGGGTCTGACGTCACTGAGGAACATTTGAAGGCGTACTGCAAAGGGAAGGTGAGATAATTAAAAAATAGCCTGGTTCGTTGGTGACAGAAGAAGTGTGAGTTGAATCCTGGCCGGTTGTACCGAAGGAGATTTCTTATAAACGTGTTCCTCAATCTACCTCCACGCAGATGCAGGTACATTTCCTCCTAAGTCTACCTTAATCAGCCCCTGCATTATTTGTGATATTGATTACGAGAAAAACAGACGGGTGGTATGACTCACAGTAAAATAAATTATAAGATGCAACGCAAATACTTTCTATTTTATCTTAATACAAGGAATGCCAGGCCTCCACCGTGGTTCGGATTCCACGTTAAACTGTAGGTCCTTCATTTCATCCAACAATCACTCTACCATTATACATTAGCGTCAGTGCGTGTAACCCGAACGGGTAGTAAGACGCGGTGCTAATAATAATAATAATAATAATAATAATAATAATAATAAAATTCTTAAAATAGAGACATTTACTGAAAACTCGTAAGCTTTGTAAAAAACTAAATAACATACATTGTTGCATAAATACTCCACCAAATAGCATAAATGTAAATCGAAACTGATTGTTACGATATTTGCTGGACAGAGATGTCCCTCTTTTCTCAATGTTTCTGTAATTGTGTATATTATTTGATTCATGTATAGGATCAATTTAGTGAAAGATTATAATGTTAGACTGATGGCAGATATGAGCAAGGTTTTGAGTGGATGGAACGATAACTTTAGGCATATTTTAAATGTTTATAAAAGGTCAGAATTGAACCACTAATCCTAGAACCAAATATTAGTGAAGTCAAAGAAACTATTAGGAAGTTAAAAACCATAAATATCCAGGTGTATATTTAATTCTAGCAGAGTTAATTAAGGGATGTGGCGAAAAGTTAATAATAGAAATCCAAGAATGGAAGGAAGGTATTCTAATAACCATTTGCAAAAGGAGGGGTAGAACGTAGTGTAATGACTATAGATATATCTCACTTCTACCAACATGATATACATTTCTATCCAACATAATTTTAATGAGATTGACGCAAAATGCAGAGAAAATAATTGGGGATCATCAGTGTGGATTTCGATTAAGTAGATTAACAACAGATCAGATTTTTACTATTCCGCAAATATTAGAAATATAGGGGGAATAAAACAAGAGAGGTCCTCGATTATACATTGATTTTATATAAGCCTAGGATTCCGATAAAAGAAATATATTATATAAAATTTTAGTTAAGTTTGGGATAACCAAAATGTCTCAAACTAATGAGGTATGTTTGACTGATACGCGTGACAGGTCGCGGTTTAAATGTTTCTTATCAGACATTTTAAAATATAAAATGACTAAACAAGGGCATACACTTTCCCCACTACCTTTTAAAATAGCCTTAAGAGTATTCTAACAGGGTAATGCAAGATAGTAGGGAAGGGTTGATACTAAACGGTAAAATGCAGCAATTAGAATAGGCATATGATTTAGCTTGGTTGGGCAATAGTAAAGAAGCTGTTTAGGGACGTGCAGAAACTTTATTTGGGGAAATATGTTTAGAAGATAACAGTAAAAGTAAAAAGACTAATTATTGTATATGATCAAACGGAGAACACATATTGTGAACGACAGTTTAGAGATTCTTGCGAACCAAATATCATTATGAATATGGGAAGATAGCATTAGAATATACATGAAAGAGATATACGGTGTAGTGAGGTGGACTGAATAGAACTAGCTCAAGGTGACATGCGTTTTAAGAGTGGCAATTAACTTTCAAATTTCTAATTCCATAGACTATGTAGATACCAATAAAATATATCTGTTTGTTCTTAAATCTTTAATAGAAGTTATATTTTCTTATTTGTGTTAGTTCGAAATTTAAAGGTAGTAACTGTATCAGGTAGATTAATTTTTGGATAAATTATCGTGCTGTTTTATCTTGTTGCAGGTGGCAGAATTTAGAATCCCCAGATATATAAGATTCTTAGATGACTTCCCCAGAAACACGACGGGCAAAGTCGACAAGAAGATACTGAAAGAACAATTTCTACAAGATAAAGAATATAAAGAAGTCAATGAACAGATTCTTAGAAAACTTATTGGAGATAAAGACTAGTCATACATTTTTTATGTGTATTTAAAAATGATTATTGATGCTTGGTGTAAAAGTTTTAAAAACATATTAGTATCTAATTTATTCAATTAATTTGTTTATATGTTTCACATGAGTAGTATTTTTAAAATATTTAATCATATTATTTCATGAACCAATTATGTATCTGGATTACTCGCTAAACGTATGTATTTTATTTTTACCATGTTTATACATTTTTGTAATATAAAATTAAATTAAAATAGTTTCGTTAAATTTAACCAATAAAAATCTCGAAGCGGTTAAATATTGATACATTTAAAGTAAACACGTGTCTGATTATAGATGTTAACAAAACCCACCTGGTTTTAGAGGCTCATTTTGATTCAGGATAAATATTCTAGCTTCTAAAATACTATATTTTATTAATATAATTTTTGATAAATGTATATGAGACTTAAAGGTTTAATCGATTTAAATACTGTGTAGAATAATTTGAGCAAACAACAAAAGAAGCAATATGTTTAAATATAAGAATTTTAAAATTTTTAAATGATATAGTCTATTTCTCTCAAAATTTGTGTTCATTTATACTAGGTAAGCCTATATAAAGCGAATTTATTACAAACCTTTATTATGATATAAGCTTAGCAAGGTACATTTTGTTTTAACTAGTTTGAAATAAACTAAACTAATATGCTATACATCATATTTTATTCCATTATAATTGAATACGAAATGTCCGGTGGATAAAACAAACTATAAAAATATGGGAAAGACCAAATTATGTAGGCTACTAATGATCACGTGGTTTAAGATTTTTTTTAAATAAACTATCAATTTTATTCGATACGTTTATCAATAACCTAAAACCTTCCCTTTAAAATTCTACATAACATACAGATAACTGCATCAAAATCTATTCAGTGGATCTCTAGTTAAAATATATATTACTAAATTTAAATTAACTCAATTGAATATGTTCACTTTAAACGTTGTATAGAACTATAGTTTAATATAAGATATAAAATTAAAAACTTCTCAGGTTTTCATTCCCTCCAGTTATTTTATTGGTTCAATATTAGAAAAAGGAAAAATTACACTCCAACAACATTGTAGCAATACACTTCGGTGGCCGCTTGGTCTAAGGCATTACTCTCACAGTAGACTAGACTACCGACGATGGGGAGATCAGAGTTCGAGTCCCGGTCGGGGGTATTGAGAGTGGTATTTCCTGATTGGGTTATAAACTCACCCTCCACGTTCATACAGGTACACTTCCTCTCAATTCAACCTTCCACATCCTCTACTCAAAATCATAATTGTTACATCATTTCCGTAATAACCCGAACAGGTAGTAAGACGTGGTACCAAAAAAAGAAAAATGTGTTTTACCTGAATGGGGGAAAATTAGGAATAGACAGGCACTAGAACATTAAGAGTTAAATTTAAAGCTGAGTTTTAGTAGATGCTCAGAATCGACTTAAAGATGTTTACAAAACTCAAAAGAATTTGAGTACATTAGATTCAATTTAAAGATACTATTTCATACAAAACAAAACCTCGATATTTCCTTTTTGTCTGTTTTGAAAAAGTTTACTAAAATACAAATTTATGTGATTATAACTTATTTGAGAAAGATGAGCTTGGTGGTCTTGAAGTAAAGTATTCACCTCAGGACTTGAAGTTCATTTGTTCAAAACCCAGCCGGTGTCGACGGATTTTTCTTTAAGGATAAAAATCCTTAGCTTTATTTCCTTTGGAAGATAAGTAAAGCCTTCTGTCCTATGTCGAGTGTGGTGTTTATATGATTCACAGGATGATATGTAAATATATGTTTCTCAACAAAGTTGGTAGGCTCTCTTGATCTTGCTCATAGAAATTCTCGTGTTCTTATATAATAAGTTGGCTCAGAAGGTGCACGTTAAATACCTCAAATAAATAAATATATATAGTTCCTTTGATGAAAAGATAATAAAAAATCAAAATCAAAATTTGCGCCCATGGATCCATTACAGAAATTTAACTTGAAATAAACTCGATGTTTTCATTCAAACTCGATTCGAAGTGTACCTACTGCCACAACACAAGTAAAAATGAATAGCACCGCGTTCTGGTTACACGTTTATGTATAATATTAAGCTAATGGTTTGAGGGATTAGGAAGGATATATTTAAAGTAAATGTACCCATATTTGAAAGGAGGTAGAGTGTAAAATAATTTTGGAAAATACACTCTCAGTACACCCGACCGAGATTCGAACCTGAGTCTTCCCGTCAACGCCAGTCCATTCTACTTCAGGATTGTCGCGTTAGATCACGTGGCCACCAAAGCGGGTACAAATATATAGAAAAGTAATGTGTGTAAAAAAATTAAAAAACGCCTCCTTGGTGACGTAACCATAAAGAGATTATATGAGTGTTTTTTTTTTTTACAAATTATGAAACAATTCAGGAGATGAAAAAAAGTTATATAATCTTTAACAGTGGCCTTGTTATGCGCAAGGTCGCGTGCGCATGGTGATGTTTTTTTAAATTTTAATATGTAGATTTTGGTGTGTTCAGCTCTCAACACACTATTAGTCTTCACAGTTGATAGGATCAACGTATCTCCTCCACACCATGGACTACTATCAAAGGTACGTATGTTATCATCAACTAGAACAGACTTGAACCTTAATGATCGGTGTAGCTTAATTGTTTAATTTAATTAGATGTGCACACCTTGACCAGCCTCGTGGTATGTCGAGGAGAGCTACTGGCCGCTCACCTAGAGGTCCCGGGTTCAATTCTTGCCTAGTACCGAGGAGTTTTTCTCGAAAGAGCAGTTATTCTCATGGTCACAAAGGTTTATTTAATTTGGTTTAATTCCGGTTCGGTGGCCACGTGGTCTATTGCGCTACTATCTCATTAGACTAGATTGCTGATGACAGAGATATCGAGGTTTGAATCTTTGTAGGGTGAACTGAGTGTGTTTATTCCAAAGTAATTTTCCACTCACCCTCAACGCGAATGTGGGTACACTTCCTATAACTAGAGCCACCCTAATTCATACAATAATTAGAGTAAATAATACATAATAAAATAGCCCGAATGAATAGTAAGAATCGATGCTAAGAAAAACAATAGACTTAAGTTAGATTAACATATCCATTGTTTATACAACGTAATACTAACTATCGTCATAATCATCAACACTTTACCTCACCGGGACATGGAAAGAGTCTCCACGGAAACGCTGTACAGTTAGTACGTTTGGGCGCTCCCTTGGCAAAGGTACAATACATTAGTACTGGCTAATCTTTCAATAAACTGGACTACAAATTAATATAAACTTAACAGTTAATTAGTATTATTATTATGCGTCTCAATCCAAAGTGGTTGTAGTGAGTGAAAGAAAAACCCAACTTTAAATAACTAGACATAACAAAACATTCCGTTTACTTTCAAAGGTGACAGTCTTAGCTTGACCAATTACAATATGGTGCTATTTTATGGAATGAACCATAGTGAAGTCTTTTAATGTAAAGTTTGCAACCTTTCAAGCTAAACAAAATTTGCATTGGATTAATGATTACCTCTTAAAGGACAGAGTCCTTGTACCCCTTTCCAGAGATTTAGATTTGGTTATAACGGAAGTCTTCGAGAGGAACTGTAAAACGTGTATAAACATTTATGGGCTGACCAGTAAGGTACTCAAATGATTTATCTTTTGTTGGGCAATAGAAAGGAAGCTGTTGAAAGAAATGCTAACATTTTATTAGAGGCTAGAATGGAAATAGTTTGAAAAGTGAACGCTAAAAAGACAAAATAAATGCTCACAGAAAGAACACAGATGGTGGATGATAATATAAAGATTACTTTTAACAAAGGGTTAGCGAGTAGGATACGCAAATCGAATGAAATATTCTAGAATCATATTTAGGGTACTGACTGGCCAACTCAATGGGAAGAGACCATTGGGAAGACCTAAACACAGATGGGAGGATAACATTATAATGGACTTTATATAGAGGGTGTAATGAGGTAGAATGGATGAACTGAACGAGCTTAAGATAGGTATAAGTTTTAATAAGAGGGACTTTATAGAACAAGTTCAAAATAGGTGTAATGAGGTGGACAGGATAGAACTGGATCAAACCTCATCATTAAGTAACTTCCTCCACTATCTTTAATCTTCAACCATTTTTGGAGCAAATATTTTCCTAGGCAATTTGTTTCCAAATCCCCCATCAAAATAAAACACACAAACAATACTGTATTCATACTGACCAAATTTGTGTCAGGCTTCAAGGAATGGGTTACTCCAGACCAAGCTACTGGTTCGAAACGGGATCCGAACCCCTGCTACCTATAACATTAGGCCAGTTGATCGAGTGGGCAGCAGAGGAATATGCCGACAAAGAAGCCTTGGTATCTGTCTACGAGAATGTGCGATGGACATTCAAGGAAGCGAAGGAAAAGGTACGTTTAATATAATATTATTTATAATGTCAAACTCTCCCCAGATATTCAATTTAAACCCAACCGTTAGACTTTTAGAGCCATTTTTAGTAGTAATTTAATTTAAAACCATCTCTTAACAATATGTAACCATTATACGAGATTTTAACCCATAAACATAAATCCTTCATAAACAAATTTTGTCCCAAAATCAATGATACAGGGGAATTTGTTTGTTATGTCAAACAAATCCTAGATACGCATTTTAAACAAAATAATTAGAACCATCTTTGAAAAATTTGGAAATAAAAAATAAATTATAACTAAAATACCCTTAATTAAAGGGAGCAGGGTCAAAATACAACAAACTTTCACAGGTAACAGTCCTTTAAAATCTAAACATCAAGTTTGAACCAAATCCATATAACCGTTTTGTATCCGTAGCCAAGGAGAGACAGATAAATAGACATGAGACGGACTTAATGGTAAAATCCACTTTTTTATTTTCATGTTCACATTAACTCAAATAATAGTTTTGATAATTTTCTTTACAATCACAACACTTTTTGTTGATACGAGAAAGTAAAAAAAAAGGTAAGAAATTATTTTCAAAATAATAAAGCAATATTCAAACAAGTTAACGTAGTTTAATATAAAAATCATTATTAGGTGGTATTTCTCACGATGGATACATTCTTTTTGACAGTAAGCTGAGACCACCTTTACACCCTGCTCCATAACTCCTCCTTCAGCTCCCAGAATTTACCTCTTTCCTTCATGTCCCCTAATATTTAAATCCTCCTCCATATTAAGCTCTTATTTCCTTCAACTTTCCTTTTTTGATGCCGTGTAGAAGACAGGGTGCTTACTTTGATCAAATAACAACAACTGGATAAAATTAACATTTTTAGAAAATACAATATATGTTTGGTCAATGTTAATATTGTAGTATCATAATTGATATATTATTGGTATTTATAATATCTATCAAAAATGACAGCTCCAGATAATATGACTTGGCGTATAAATACGGGAAAGTAGATCCAGTAACTGTTTTAGCTATTAAAATCGAGCAGTACTTACATTTATAATACTGTATTTTTTAAGGTGTATATAGAACTTTACACATATATGAAGGTATTCTGTCAGTTATTTCCAATGTATTTAGGCTCTGAAAACTGGTTTTTAAATGTAAGCTCATACTTGAAATTGTGTTGTATTCTGCAGGCAGACAAGCTCGCTGCTGGATTCCTTTCCCTGGGTTTGAATCCTGGAGACGTAATAGCAGTGTGGGGATTCAACTCCAGCCACTTCTACCTGACCTCCTTGGCTGCGGCCAGAGCAGGGCTTATTCTGGTATATAATAATTATTATTGGATTTAACCCTGGGTATAAAATATCCAGAATGAGAATTTCTTCCACACGGTGTGTTTTCTGTTTTTGATATTTAAGTTAACTAAAACCTTGCTAATAATTCTCTACTGGTAAAGCTAAGAGTGAACTAGAGGGTTATACTTGTTTAGTGTGCATTGTGAATTAACAAAAACTCCTGGGGTAGAAACAAGAAATGTAAGATTTGATCAAAGTCCATCCACAAATACAGGAAAGAGAAGAGCTGGTTTGGAAACTATTAAAAAAAAACACTCGGCTGATATAATGAACCGCGAACAGCCTATCATGGGTATCTATGCCAGACCAAACTGTCGCCCAATCTGCATGTTTACCTGTGAAGTTATTAATACATCAGATTTAAGATATTAACAACTGCGCCACTATTCATAAAATCCAAGCTCATCTATTTTAGCTAACTGAGTTATTTTATTAAATTATTTCCACTCTTCCTCCAAGAAAATGAAGGTAGGTTACTACTTCTTCATCTTTATTACAATATACGTATAGCCCTATCGTAAATTAAGACACGAGGATCTTTTTTTGATAATTAAAAAAAAATTATGTAGATAATTACTGTAAAAAATGATTTTATAACTTTTAGCAGATTAAAATAATAAATAAAACTTACTCTAAATAAAATCATTAATTTTTTTATATAATTTTTAATTGATAACATGCCACAACACTATTAAATACATAATTTTTAGAGGCATCAATTATTAAATCTGGCTCTAGATAAAGATGTCTAATCCTGCTTTTTTTTTTTTTTTAAATAAGGCTAAAGTTGATCCGTCGTACCAAGCGATGGAGCTACGTCACTGCCTCAACAAGGTGGGAGCCAAACTGCTGATAGCGGCGGAAACTGACGTCACGCAAAACTACTACAAGATAGTCTACAGCCTCGCTCCAGAGCTGGACCATTGCGCGGCCGGACAACTGCGCAGCGAGCAGTTGCCCGAACTTCGCACGGTCGTCATGACGGGGGACCTGATCCACCCGTGAGTCAAACGACGGCTCGGGTTATTTTTCAAATTAAAAATATGGCTAGGTTTTTGCCAAGGCCATTTTTAAACTGATTTTCAAGTGAAATTAAATGTACCACTTAAACTAAATAGCTGATAGCAGAGAGTATTTTAAATAAATTGTATGGAACTCCACATGGAAATTCTCGCTCTATAATTTGAAAATGGAGATATTTACTTAAAACTCGTAATATATGTGAAACGAAATAATTTACACTATCAAAGCCAAGCATAAATTGCACTATACTTATGTAAAACTTTTTTTTTAGTCCTGGTTTAAAATTCATAATTTTGTTTTTAAACATGGTCTTCATTTGTATGTTTGTACCGATAAAAAGATCAATGTTGGGTCCACAGGGGTCAACACTTCGTATTAAAATTTCGACTTTCGGTTAAAATTTTCGACATTTTATTAGGTGTTGCAAATATTCATGCCATTGCATTGCTATTAAATTTCTAATTTATAAATTTTGACCAATAAAACATGTAAATATTGACTATTGAGTCTAAAATGGATATATATCATTGTTGTACAAACATTTCTCCTAAGAGGTTTAAGAAAAAAAAACATAAGCTTTAGGGACTTACTTATATTTAATTACTCTATGGCACTGAAGAATTATTGCGTTAAGACTTAAGTAGTATCTCTTGACAACTAGAGCTTACAAAATTGTATTAATATTATTGCCAATATCTTAAAAACGGTTGGATTTATAAAAATATATTTCACATAAATTTATTTTTATTTTTAATTGTATTACAATTTTGCTATGTTAAGTTATTTTGTATCTCAAATAGTTGCGAAGATACGGAAGTTTCTGCTTCGGTAAAGTAACCTAAGATTCATTTTCATAACAAAATGAAAATAGAGAGTTATTTATAGTCTTAATTAACACCTAGATACGAATTTTAATTAAAATTGTTAGAGTAATTTTGAGAAAATCATTTTTTTTTTCTTTTAGCGCTTTTTTAAACTACTCTTAATTTTAAGTTTAAATAGACACCCAGACAGATGTCAATGCAAAGACCACTTTTTAGGGTTTGGGGGGTCTTGAGACGTCGACATCTATCAACATTTCAGGTTAGATTTTCTTTAGCTGTCGAAATACTTTTACATTTTGTGTTCGAAAAGTTAAGAAATATATATTTACGTATAGCTTGAATGTTATTGGTTTTATAAAAAATATGCTTCATATAAAGTATTTGTATTATAAAAAGACCTACATTAACGTAAAGTTAAGTAAGTTCATATCTCAAATAGTTTAGGTGATATTATTAATATATATAATTTACGCATCAGATCGGAGTCCTTAAAGTCGTTTTGCTGAAATATTAAAGAGAAGCCGTTTTGTTTGGAATATTTAAAATTGTTTATAGATGAAATTTAATCATAATCGTTAGAGCCGATTTTGATAAAATTGACTTTTTCTTTTTTTGCCCTTCTGTAAACTACCCTTAATTTTAGGTTTAGATATCCTATTCAAAACTTGAGGCAACCCTATGAAAACCCTAACTACTAAGTTTTAGCCCAATCGGTATAGTAGTTTAGGCTCTAGTTGGAGGTACAGAAAGACAGACAAACAGATGGAAAGTCAACAACAACTTTTTTGAATTCGGGGAGTCAAAAAATGTCAAGATTCATCAAAATCTTGAGTTTTTTTTTTACGATCACAATACTTTCCTTACCTGTAAGATAGCGAGAAATTAAAAATGAAAGGATTGAAATCCGATAATATGGGTGTAATATTGTCTAGATTTTGTTATCAATTGCATATGCGGGATTAATAAATTGGTCATACCATTAATCAAAAGTAAAAAAGATATATTTTACCTATACTATGATAATAAATTAATGTATCTTAATACTATGATAATAATATTAGTTAAAACAGCTCACATTTAATTTAAAAATATTATCTGTCAGCAAATTTCCATTGATTTATATAAGATTATCCAACTTTTTTCAACCCCTTAATAATTTTTACTTTCTCAAAGTATTGCCGAGAACCAACATGGTTAATTGATACATTCTTTTAGTTTATTCAACTTGAAATTTTATATACGTAACTTTTGTGCAAATAAAATACGCAGTAAAAAGGTTATAATACATTCTTCACGATCAAAATAAAGTAATGTGAACTGTTATAAAAACGCTTTAAAAATAATGTCTTAGTCATCTTTTATTTACAGAAGCACATATACTTTGGATGACTTGATCAGTATGGCTACTTCAGAAGGTATTGCAAGGTTGCTAGAGATACAGAAATCAATTCAACCGGATGATGGGACATCTATCCACTATACATCGGTAAGCAAGGACATGTCTATGAAATATTCCAAATGATCTCACATTCGATCAATTTGATATTGGTTAGTGGATCTAGATGCCTGTCTATATTTTTCAAAGCCAAGACTGGCAAGGCAGAGTGAAAGAATGAATACAAAGTTACTGCGTATAACATGTTAATATTTTAACTTCAGGCTGAAGTTAGATAGGTACCTGCAATGACAGTTGCTCGAGAATAAAACCTATATTTTATTTAAAAAAAATTATATGAAGCATCGCGTGATCATCAACATCATCACCATCAACAACAACAGTTTCCAGCCTGTAACTGGGTCAATTTAGTAAAATGCCTCCATCTTCATCTATCCTTATGCCATTCTTCCTCCTTTAATTTCTTCCGATATTCTTTTCTCATATGCACATTTTCAGTTATCTGCTACTCCCATCTCTTTCTTGGCCTACCTTTCGGTCTTATTTCTAAATAATTCATTTCTATAATTTTCTTTGTCATCCTATTCTTCACCCACATCACATGTCCGTACCTTTTCGGTCTTGCTTCCTCTACTATCTCATGTTCTCCTACATCCTCATACATGCCCATACCATTTCAGTCTTGCCTCCTCTACTATCTCATTTTCTCCTACATCCTCATACATGCCAATAACATTTCAGTATTGCTTCCTCTACTATCTCATGTTCTCATAAATCCTCATTACACGCCCATACAACTTCAGTCTTGCTTCCTCTACTATCTCATGTGCTCCAACATTCTCATTACATGCCTATACAATTTCAGTCTTGCTTCATCTACTACCTCCTGTAATCCTACATCTTCATTACATGACCACAACATCTCTATCTTGCTTCCTCTAATAGCTCATCAAGTCCTACATCCTCATTAAATGCCCATCACATATCAGTCTTGCCTCCTCTACTACCTCATGTGATCATACATACTCATTAAATGACCATACCATCTAATTCTTGGTTCCCATACTATTTCATGTTCTACCTGTACCCTATGATGCAGCATGTATGTTTCTAAATTGTAAGGGGAGGGTCTGGAGCATTTAAAAATAAATAAATCCTATTTCGTTTAATATGTAGCGTTCAACCTAAATATTGTGACGGCCTAAAAACTAGATCATTTACAGAAAGAGGGAAAAAGATATATTATATTCTTATCCACCCCACTTTCCCACATGTATAGAAAATATCTTAGAAATTTCTAGTAAAATTGTAGTAAGATTCACTAATAAAAACAACACTAATAACAAAATAAAATATTTGGGAAATATATGTGGACTTTTGAAGTATTTGTAGTGAGAAAATTAGGTTTGGTTGAATGATTATTTTTTCACCCTAAACGATAGTATTACTTTGGTAGATGAAAGGATTATTGTATTTGGTGATATAAACGTTATTATAAGTCTATACTAATTTGCATTGGCCTATTTTTGCACCAAGCCCTTCAACTATCGAATCTCAAATTTCCCTCGGAATTCTAAGTATTTAGAGTTTCGAAGGACTCGTCATATTTATTTGTATCTTAAGTATCTGTAAAAGCAATTTTATGTAGCTGTGGATCGGATGGGGAGTATTCTCAAAGTGACAATCAAGGCGACCCTTTGCACCAAAGGGCACAGAATTGTGTCTATGATCTTTAATTAATTACCCTACTCGGTGGCGTAGTTGGCTAACGCACTAGTCGTGTCGAGCTCGACCCCCGAAGACGGGGTGATCGAGGTTAGAATCTTGGTCGGGTGAGCTGGGGTGGTTTTTCCTAAATGGTTTTCCACTCTCCCTCCACGCAAAATTGGGTTCACATACTCTAATCAAACCTTCGCAATTCCCAATCCATAAGCCTAATTAGTACTTAAAGTGTATAACCCGAACGGGTAGTAAGACGTGGTGCTAAATAATAATAATGGTAATTTAATTAATTGACTCAATCCAACCAAACAGTCAATTAATTTACATATTTGTTATTTTGAAATATACACTTTTTAATAAGTTTTTTTTTCATTAGATGCGTTTATTCTTGATTGTGTCCAAATTATCGTGGTATTTTAAATGTATATTAGAGTATATTAGGGTTAAAATTCATCCCGGTTTTGCTAATTCGTCACTTTTCAGTAAATATTCCGGCAAATGTACCAGATTTTAAAACCACCCCATATTCAAGAAAAAATAGCTTTTGTTAATAATTGTTGAGCGAAATAGACTTCACTTCCAGCGTTGCTAATTTCCTTGAAGAATGTTTTTAAAATAAATTGAATTGAGTGAAAATTTTCAAATTTGTATCATATTTAATACATTTTCAATTTCTTAAATATATATTAAATTGTGTTTATTCTATTTGAAATACAAAAGGGGTTTCAAAAATATTAATACAAAAGGTTTATGAATATAAATTAAACTAACTAAAATAAACCGCGCTAACGCTATACGTGTGATGAATTTTTTCTCTAGTCTCGGATTGGGGTGAATAGGAAATGGTCAGACTAGTATAGATTTATCTTATAATACTAATCATATAGCTTGAAATATTTTTGCACTCAGGGTACTACAGGATCACCAAAAGGAGCTCTGCTCAGTCATCGCAACTTTATTAACTCAGGATACTGGTTTGCCAGGCAAACAGGAATGAAGAAGGTAAAAAAAAATGCCATACGGTTTGTTAAAATATTATTACTGAAAATGGAAATTGAGCCTGAAATGTAAAAGAATTTAAAAAAAAATCGTAGTTTTGATAGATTGGTCTTAACCAAATTTAAAAATGACCCTCTTGACACTCGTTTAGTCGATATCCTAAGCATAAAACTATCTCTAATATGCCCACCTGTAAAAGCTTTCTGATAGGCTGAATTTGATCACGTGACCATGCCCTTTGCTCTCTGATTGCCTGTTTGTTATCCCCTCCCACCCCATTACCCCCTTTCCAGTGTTCCAAACTTGTTTATTCTTGTCTCATTTGTTTTTTATTTGTGTTTATTGCTTTTTTTTGAGTATTCAATTGTAATTTGAGTATGCTCATTGCTTTTTTATTTGTGCTCATTGGTTATTTATGTCTGGTTAGGATTCAGACGGGCATTGAAGATTTTTATTAGTGTAAGGGAGTTTATTATCGTAGGATTGGGATGGGGCGCTGGTATTTAGCAAGATCACTTGGGCGAGGACTCTTTCATACAAGACAGAGAGCGTCGTGAGAGAAGATTTTCGGGACATTTTTAAATAAAGTGGCCGTAGACCTCTTAAGTATACAGATGGAAAAGGGGACAAAGTTCACGGCACGTCTACTCCGGAAATTTCTCAAGCAAGAAGGTGTGGATTACTACAACACTCATACTCCGGACGTGAAGGCAAACATCGAGGAACGATTCAATAGAACTCTGAAAGGGTGTATGTGGCACTACTTTACCAAAAATAACATTTATCGGTATGTGGATGTCCTCCTAGATCTTGTTGATGGTTACAACGGAGCAAAACATTCCAGTATCAAAATGGCGGCTACTGACGTTTCAGAAACCAATTTGCTTCAAGTCGGAGATTATCTGTACGAAAAATGGCTTCCAACCAGGAATAGTAAGCCAAAAAATTAAATTCGGTGACATGGTGCGTATTAGAAAATCCAAAATGCTGTTTGAAAAGGGCTACGAAACAATTAGAGCAAATAAATTTTCAAAGTCAACAGTGTCGTGATGCGATAGCCAGTCGTCTACATGCCGACCGATATTGACAGCAAGGAGGTAGAGGGAACATTTTACGAAGACGAATAGCAACACGAACGTCTTCCCAAAACTATTAAAGTTGATAAAATACTACGAGTCAAGGGTAATGGTGGCAGTAAGTGTACGTTCACTGGAAAGTTTACTCCACCAAGTTTAATTCTAGGATTTCTGCCAGTTACGTCAGCGCCTACCATGAAGGACCAGTTTACATCACTTTGCCAAGCGGCAGTTCTATGAGATCACCACGCTACTACCCTACCGTCTTAAGCCCGTATCACACGACACTAGCTCGTACTAGAAATCAAGTGTGCTAGCTAGCGACTAGATATCTGTATACTAGCTAGTATA
>CABFVX010003305.1:0-32564 GCA_902151425.1 Timema shepardi
GTGATAGCTCGTCCTATTTTGTGCCCCTCCCGTTAGAGCTGCCCTCGTATTCACACCGATAGGGTACAGATGGATAGGGTAGAGCTAACAGGAACCCACTCAGGTCTACTCTCGCAACAGACTGTGCTGTCGATGACGGAAATATTTAGGCTAAAATATCGGTAGGGTGCACTGATAGTGGGTTTTTACTAAATGGCTCTCCATTCTCCCTCCACGCAAACTTTGGTACACTTCCTCTAAATTTATAAATTACTTATTCCTAACACATTAGCGTAATTAGTAAATAGGCGTATAGCCCCACCGGTTGGAAGACGTGGTACTTGAAACAAAATTAAATATAACTGATAAGTACGGGCAGCGAACCCAGTTGCTTATTGGCTTACGATCCAACACATTCATAACAAACTCTTACACTACTAGCATGAGATTCGATTGCTATCTTCGGGTATTATTTTTCAACTGTATTTGAATTAATAACGTTTTAATAGAAACTAAATATCTTATCAAGAAGTAAGTTAAGACGTTTTTCACACGTGATGGCGCTCGTGCCTCGCTGAATCCTCGTTCTTCTCCAGTGTGCTAACATGGACCAAAGAAAGAAGTTGTTGTTGTTGTTGTTGTGTGGGTCGTCTTATCGTCCAAAGTTTCCCAAAATCCCCTCCGGTCTGATGATGACCCAGTCCGATATTAATTTGTACTCCTCTAAGCTTATGTTCCAAACCACGGGACTCAATTCCACTCGTACAATTAATGCCTCAACATCGATTTTGAAAGTTTCGGAAGCCATATAGAGTCCACTGCTCGATACAACAAACAACGTGGGACTGTGAAGCTACAGTACCCCCATGGCTTCTTTGGTGCTGACTGACAGCTCACAGCCGACTTCTGACAGTCAACATTTAGGTATATACCTAAATGTTGACTGTCAGACTGTGACAGCTGTTAAACACATGTTTGTGCAGAGCATATGGTTCGGCGTTGGGATACATAATTTGGTCTGGTTACTTTTCAAAGCCGTCAGCTGTGAGCTGTCACTCAGCGCCAAAGAAGCCATGGGGCTACTGTAGCACGCCGTGCGGACTTAAGGCTAAACACCGTCGCGTGTGAAGAGATGCGTTAGACAATGTATCTAGACCATCCCATCGTGCCGTCACGTGTGGAAGCTCTCGTTTAAACCTGTGCACCTCGATAATCACGGAGAAAGAACGTCACGTGTGAAAGACGCCCATCTTTTTTTTTAAGGTGGTTAACTTTGATAATATGTTACTATAATATTAACGGGCCCCCGTGGTATAGTGTTCAACGCACCTGGCTATTAACTTCGGAGTCCCGGGATCGATTTTCATCTGGTACTATGAGTGTTTTTCCCGAAAGATGAATGACCCCAACGATCACCACGGTTTGGTTAGTTAGTTAGTTGTTTCCACTCACCATCACCGTCAACTCGTCGCATCGGGACATGGAGAGAGCCTCCACGAAAAGGGTGTACGTTCGGGCGTTCACTGGACAACGGTACGTCAATACCGGTCAATCTTCCCACAAACTGGTGATGTAGTCCAGGCAGGCATAAATAAATAAACTAGATATTGATTGATATTATCTATCAAGACTATATATAGTAGGTGACCTGATGGTCTAGAGGTAAGGTGTCAGACTTCTTTGCTGTGGTCAGGGGTTCCATCCTCGGTACCGGCACAGATTTATCTGATTGCCAAACCCTTCCTTCACCTCTGACAAGACGTGTATTAATAGCAACTTGTGAATGTGTGGAATGCCAGGCCTCCACCGTGGTTCGGATCCCACAACCGTGGTTCGGATCCCACGTTAAACTGTAGGTCCTCCATTTCATCTCACAATCACCCTACCATTACACATTAGTATAAGTGTGTACAACCTGAATGGTTGGTAAGATGCGGTGCTAATAATAATAACAACTATATATAGATGGGTAGATTCCTTTATTTATTGAATACGAATATTAAATTTTCTTTCGAATCCTCAAATTTTAAAATTGTACAATTTTTAGTTAAGATGAAAATATTTAATTTTAAAAATTTGTTTAAAATTTGGTGCGACTGACAAATGTTCTTTGTCATGTCTATTACGTGATAAATAACAAAGAGAACACTTTTGTTAGTACAGTAAATTAATTATATTAATATATTTTTTTGTTACTTTCCAAAAATACAGAAGTATGTATATCATATTACTTGACTTATGAATACATGAAAGTAGATCCAGTAACTTTTTTAGCTGTCAGATAATGTTCTTCCTACGAGAATTGGGCTTTGGTAATTATATTTGTACGTTTTTCAGGTCTTTTGTCCTGCTTATGTTGGTCGCCATGATGGTTTTCAAAGCAACTTGACGTGCTTACAGAGCTGACGACGTAGACTACGCTTTCTCTCTCTTACTACGCGCTTGCGCTTACGTGTAATCAGCTGACAGTCAACAATGTGTAGCGTGAATGTCGGCAAGAAAGACACTTTCAACTTGACTGAGATATTATATTTTCACCTCTTTATTCGACGAGATTTATATAAATCAGTGGCGTATCCACGGTGGCAGCTAGGGGGGCTCATTCCCCCACAACCCAAAACCCAAAAAATAAAAAATAAAGAGAAATAACACAAATAAATATATATTTTTTTTAAATCACTGACGTGTCTATGTCTTATCATTTTGGAATGTTATATTTGAAACAATTAATTTTTAATAGGTCTAAATATAAATGGATTTTTTCACAACATCCTATAAAATAAGCCGTAACTTTTGGTAAGGTTCAAAGTTTTGTAGCTCTCTTATTCGGAAAGCCCACCGGCCAGTCATTGGTCTATGCTTCTCGAATACTGCAGTTGACCAATCACGTACTAGCGCTTTCCGGCATTAGCTTCTGGATCTTTCAAGTGAATTCTTGTTCTCCTTTGTGAAAGATATCTGGGTGTTAAGGCATAGTTCCTGGAATATCTTGAACTGTGAAAGGACTAGTTGGAATCGTGAATTTGTTGATGATGTGTTACTGTTAGTTTGTTCTTTATTTATGTGTCGGCACAAATACTCGTTTATTCAATAAGTTGAGTCTATAATCTGTTCAAACTTATTTTTTTCGCTAACTTTTGTATTATTAAATGTAACTACTTAATTAAGTACAGTTTCAAATAGCCCCACCCCCACCCCCCAAACCATAATCCTGTGTGCGCCACTGTTATATATATATATATAGGAAGCCCACTTTCAAGCACCAACATTGATTGAAAGCCACTAAGCTTTGACATTATATAAATATGTATTGTTTGAGTTATTCATCTTAAAGTTCATCTAAAAATTCATCAAAAGCTTCCAATAATACTTCCTTATGGATCACTGTATAAGAATTTATCTCTACATTATTAATTAAATTGACTAAGAATGTAAATACAACTGTAATTTCTTATTTTTCCCGCCATTTTGGAAACATGAGTTTACAATTATCAAATAATAGGCTTCCTATGAAACCCACACTACATATTTAATATAACTTTAGAATTTTAAATGCTTATATTGAGGTGTCTTTTATTTTTTTGTAATAAATAACAATTATAATTGTTTTGACCGTCAATGTTATTAGTTAATTTCTGATAGCTTAGTATATATAAATATATATTTTTGCAAATATATTTAAAACATAGCAGTCCACTGATGTAAGCTCCGTCTAAACTGAGAGGTAACCGAGGTCTTACCGTGACTGATTACACTATGATCATACCCTATAAGGCAGAACTATAGAGGAAACGACCAAGGTAAGTTTGCTACTTTTCAAGGTAAACAAAGGAGGGTGCAGTAATTAAATTACAAGACGTTATTAATTAACGTATTAAAATAATTTATTGCCAAAATGCATAAATATATGTGTTATACAAATGACTACACAAACTGAAATTTCAATATTTATGTTAATTCAGATACAAATCTATGGGTATAGGATAAAGGGGGGGGACAGTTCTATTTTAATAATAAAGTTAGTGCTGCTATCTGTTAGACAATCATGGGACCTTTCTAGTGCACTTTAGATCATGGTTAAAAGAAGTCTATGTCATATTTAAATTTAAAAAAAAATTGCTGGGGTTCCTAAGGGACTAAGGATATAAAAGTTGTTGGCTGGGAAAATGTGTGTAATGTGACTCTCCCTTATTTCTCCTGTACCCTTTAAATGTTAACAAACCTTAAACACAATGTCCATTTATTTGTATAAAGGGAGTTTGTCAAACTCGTTAGATCATAAGGTCCACATTAAAAATTTTAAATAATGAGGGGGACACATTTGAAGAAATACATTGTTGTAACATTCTTAAGGAAAAAACCTCCTTTTTGTACCTAACATAAACAGAAAATTAAGACATAAAACTTTTCTTCTATTTGTTACCAGAAATATTTGTAGTGTCGATCAAGCGTTCTTTAAAAATTTGACCACCTGTGAAAGGTTTTTAATGTGATACAATCTAATGTGACACAGTATAACATTCCCTAATGATGTATTTCTGCAAGTTTGCTAATTGTATGTCAATTCATCAAACGTTTGACATGCTTGAGTATTTTTAAATAATTTTCCTCTTCTAAATGACATTTTAGAATAACACACAATATGGCCTAATCGAAGAGAGAGAAAATACTTGTACTGAACTACTTTATATATCTACTTAAAATTATTGTAATATTTCTTTTGAATATTTCCAACCTAAATAATTATGAATAATTACACAGAAATCACCATTCTTACATAAGGCACTAATATATTTATATTCTACTTATTTTATTTTGATGGTAATAATGTGATATTTTTTTTAAGGCATACACGTAATAAATCTTGCCCTTAGCATTCTCAATAAAATGTAAATATTAATTGAATGTTCATTTTATTTCTGAAGTTAAATACATATTATCATATAAAAACTATCTATTTAAAAACGGGAAGCAATTACCTTCAACAATGAATCCCAAAGTTACATCCAACCGATTTTCATCATATATTTTTAAACGAAATCTTATACATCGAGGATGCTCTAAGGTATTTCAAATTTCAAAAGTATTCTAAAGTGAATCCCCAATTTTAGAAAACAACCTTTTTTTAACAATTTTTCGTAGTTTTACTAAACTATTTTTTTAAAAGTAATTTACTTCGAGGTCTATAATATCAAATTTTCAGTAGTGAGTCCGCAATAATTTGTACAAATAATTTTACAAGGTGACCATAATGTCCCATTCCATATAATGTGGCATTTGCGTGGAGGTAGAATAGAAAAACACTTAAGAAAAATATCCTCAATACACCTGATCAAGATGTGAACCCCGATATACTTGTCATCGGTAGTCCAAACTATTTCGGGAATGACCACCGGTTAACAAGATAGTCCTATGGAATGGGACTTTATGGTTATCCTGTATATAACCTACGTTAGTCGGTGAATGTGTGGACGATATAATTTTAGACAGTGTCGTGGAAAAAAAGTGGTTGAGGTATCTAAAAACGGGTCTATAGCCTAAGATTTACACAAAAAATCACAAAACATCGTCATTTTCTCTGGGCGTAACAACAGACCCTGTTGCATCGACAAGCAAGAAAGGCGATTTTGGTTATTTTTCACCTGGGGTAGACCTACATACAACTCATTGATATACATATTTGTAAACTTTTCTGTCCCATTATAGTTCATTGGTGAGTCTACACTTTGATTGTTTTATCTTTTGATATAAGTGAGGGTGACTCTGGCGGGAGACAAAAGAACTCGATATGAAATATGGTGTGACGTGACCTCTATTCCAATTCATTGCAATCTCTCCCAGCAAAGAGATTATGTATTATATATATTTCTCAACTCATTCAATGGCAAACCAGATTAAGCTTGATTGTAAGAGTTTGTAAGATTTAAGAGTGTTTTAAACGTATTATTATAATTAAATTGAGGTTAAGTGATAACTTTAAATACACTATCAAACTTAGCATAACAATGTACAATACTTATGAATATATTTTAAATATGACTAAAGTATTTCTATGAAAACATAATTTGTAAAAATCCCTTGGCTATATTAAACCAAGATTGATCATTTGTAGATAATAGTTTAATTTATGTAATGTGACTAAAGTGTGTATACTTTTTAATTAATAGTTGTGGTCAGACAGGAAATGGTAAATTCATAAATTGGGTAATCAATTAGATAAAATAAGGCACTTCCTACTAAAAAAATATTACTATTAAATTGTATCTTGTGGTCAGATATGAAATGGTTGACTTAGAAAGTCAGCGAGATATGTCATGGAAGAAGGCACCGCTATATAAAGAAGAGCTTCTTGTTGTCAGACAGAAAATGGCTGACTCAAAAAGTCGGCGAGTTATTGGGCGCAATAAGTCAATTCTAGCTAAGGATATACTTGTTGTCAGACACGAGTTGTCAGCTAGAAGAAGGCACTCATAAATAATAGCTTGTTGTCAGACAGGAAATGGCTTACTTACAAAGTCAGCGAGTCATTGGATGTAAGAAGTCACTTCTAACTAAGGAAGACCTTCTTGTGGTCAGATATAAAATGTCTGATTCAAAAAGTCAGTGAGTTGTTGGCTAGAAGAAGGCACCTATAGCTAAAGAAGAGCTTCTTGTGGTCTGACAGGAAATGGCTGACTCACATATTCAGTGACTAATTTGATTGAAGAAGTCACCTCTTAAAGTAGAAATTCTTATTGTGGCTGACTTACAAAGACAGTGAGTACTTGGATATAAAAAGGCCCTTGAAGCTAAAGAAGAGTTAGCCTACTTGGGGTCAGACAGGAAATGACTGACTCACAGAGCCAACCATTCTGGACTCCTAGTTGAAGACTAGGTCCTTGTAGTTGGACAGAAGGTAGTAGTTGGAGACCCGGCAGTTGGTGGTTGTCCTGACGACGGTGGTGCGGTCGGCCCGCTCAAAGTTAGCTTTCACTACCTCGAAGTAGCGACCATCGCTGCAACAAACATGGTGTTATGTTAAAAAAATAAATCATTTAGACATTTACAGGTTATTAACAGATTATCTTAAATCAATCCGAAATAAACCACTTTAAAAAGCTCGTTAATCCAACACATTTTGAAAAAAAAAATTAGACAAATCCACTTTCGCCAAAGTGAATATCTTAAACCTTTTGTGAGCTGAACCCAGTACTTTCAGTTGAAAACAGTTCTATTTTAAGTCAGACGTGAATTCAAGTGGTGAATATAATGTTTTAGTCAATCATGTCAGTAAAAGTAGCTGGTTTATTATATTTTTAATTGCATGAAGTTTTTTCAATTATAAGGTCAATGTTGTTGATCAATATGAGCACAATGCATTGAAATATAATTTACTTAACGCGCATGCGCAAAATGTCACTGTTGTTTTAATTTCATCGGATAAGAATAATATATTCTGTTAAAGTAAATAAAATCTAATCGCTGGAGTAACAACCCTTTTAGAACATATAAAAATAAATATAGACAATACACCAGTGATTTGTGATCACTGTATTTTCAAAGAAAGTAGTGAACTATCGGCAAAGGCTCTTTCGTGAAGATTCGAGTATATTTAGGCCTAATTCTATCAAGCTCTGGAAGTTACTTGAGCCAAAGACAGTGGTGAACTGTCATCTAACATTCTTCCATGAAGATCCCGTCTAACAATCACTGGAAGTCAACTGAGCCAAAGACAGCGGTGAACTGTTAGCTAAGGTTCTTCCATGAAGATTCCCTCTAACAATAACTGGAAGTTACCTGAGCACGAGACAACGGAGCTTGAGGCATTTAACTCGCAAGATGTCGATGGCCTTCTGGCTCTTGTCAGAGAATCGGAGGTTTTCCGGGTCCCAGCGCAGCTCCAACCTCTCCAGGTTGGGGCAGTTGTTGGCGATGCCGTCCATCAGCTGGTCCACGTGGATGTTCACTCCCAACCTCTCCTGTGTACCCATCACGACGATCCTGAAAGACAGGTTCAGATACCTACTACCTCGAACAACCGCTGTGCTTAGATTTTAGAATGGGCATTACAGCCAAAAGATTTTGGAACACCTACTGTAGATGACTGTTAAATAAAAATTAGAGATGGGGTGCTGACATTTCATGAATTTCAAGAATTTCGAAAGCTTCATGATTCGTAATAATTCTTAAAAAAGTATCTCGAATACGATTATGCAGAGTTTGACTTCAAATAACCATTTTAAGAATTTGATAAAAGGAATTATATAGACTAGTGTAGATGGTAAAATAACAAAATCACAACCAAAAGGGAAATATTGTATTAATCTATTAACTTACCAAAAAATGTTCTCTATGTTTCTTAAGAAATAATATACATAATTAACAAAAGATTATTTGTTAATGGTATCAATCCTTAAACTACTTTTTTTCTAAATTAAATTTTAAATACTTTCGTTTTAAATAGAACAGTACATTTTTAAAGATTCTAATTTGTATTCAAGATTCAAAAGAAAATTTAAGATTCGAATAGTAGAAATACAGGATTTGAACCATATCTAATAAAAATTCATCTGCACGAATGGCCGACCCACCCATCCCTTCTTGTGTGCGTGTACCGGAATCGCGAGAACGGTTGACTTCAGAGACTAAAACACAAAACAACCCTGGGTCACGCGCACAGTTATCAACGGGGACATACTTTGCGTTGTTGAGTATCGGCAACACCGACTGCCACAGCTGGTCCGTGATGTGGGGCATTCCCGACAGAGCCAGTCCCCACAGCTGGTGGCCGTATCGAGACAGGAACTTGTGAAGGGCGTCGTCCGTGAGGTTGTCGGAACTGTCCAAGTCGAGGGCTATCAGGTTTCGAGGGTTCCCCAACTCCATAAAGGCCTTCAGCACCTGTCCGACACAAACAGACACACGCCGGGTTCAGTTGTTACAGTGTTGCGAAGGGCTTTTAACAATGAGAATCTGACACCTTAGCTCAGTCGCTAGCGTGTCTATCTACTGAGATAAAGGTCCCGGATTTGATTTCTGGCATGGTTCAAACAATTTATCATTGGTGAAATGTGGGATTCCCCTGCCACAGTGATGAATTGACGGCCATGGGAGCTTTACATATAGCTTAAAACTTTGACTAATAAGTTTCAACTTTGTTTTACGAAATATATAGTATCAAAATCGATGCATAGAATGTTATCTTTGGCAGAAGCAAAAACGTAACCTTTCATTTACTCACTAAACTCAGTTTTGAGATTAGAATAAGAGTCCTAAGGTTAAAAATTAATAAAATTATAATAAGTTAATACGTAGGGTTGTACTTAAAAATCTTTCAACACCGCCAACTCATGTATTTTGATAAATATTTAATGACAGCCCCCGTTCAAAATTTGGAGATGAGCTCTTCGAATGCCATCGAAACCCCTCATACTAATACGGTAGTCCTCTTGGCCACAGAATAATATCAATAGAAGTAGACAGACTCTTGAGTTGGGAGAAAGGTTTTAGAAAAGTTTTTAGTAAAATCCCACAGCATTTCTCTTGAGGATCAGTAAACAAGACAGAATGATGAGCTGGGGAAAAGGTTTTAATAAGATCTCACAGCATTTCTCTTGAGGATTAGTAAACAAGACAGAATGATGAGCTGGGAGAAAGGTTTTAATAAGATCCAACAGCATTTATCTTGAGGATTAGTAAACAAGACAGAATTATGAGCTTGNATCAGTAAACAAGACAGAATGATGAGCTGGGGAAAAGGTTTTAGTAATATCCCACAGCATTTCTCTTGAGGATTAGTAAACAATACAGAATGATGATCCTGGAGAAAGGTTCTAGTAAGATCCCACAGCATTTCTCTTGAGGATTAGTAAACAAGACAGAATGATGAGCTGGGAGAAAGGTTTTAGTAAGATCGCACAGCATTGCTCTTGAGAGAGGATCAGTAAACTACATTTGGAGCGCCAGACGAAGATGACTAGGTTTCACTCACAGAGTCGTTGAAGCCGTTTAGCTGTCCCGCGGAGAGGAAGCGTAGCCCGGGGATCCTCGTCAGCATGTCTATTAGAGCCTCCGTGGAAAGGTCCGTGGCTGTTATGTCAAGTTCCTGAAGGGCCGCCTTCTCCCACTCCACTTGCAACACGTGCTCGCTCACCAGACCTGGAACGTGACGGACATCTTCACCTGCATCCTCGGTTAGCAAACCGGACCTTGGGCTAAGGCTATCCGGGGTTCAAATCCCGGACGGGTGCACTAAATGACTTTTCAATCTCCTTTCACACAAATGTGACTACCCATTATATTTTATTTAAGTTCTACCTTTTTTATCCCTACATCTCAAAAAACCACTATGTACCTAATCCATCCTTACTAATTTTCTCCTCACTTCTCTATCCTTGCTTACTCTCTTCGCTTGAACAATCGTCATACACCGAGTAATACACTCTCTTTTATATTAAAACGCTGAATTTTTCTCTTTTTCAATATTATTTTATATTAAAACGCTTAATGTTTCACTTTCTTAATATTATTTTATATTAAAACGCTTAATTTTTCACTTTTTCAATATTCATTTATATTAAAACGCTTAATGTTTCTCTTTTTCAATATTCATTTATATTAAAACGCTTAATGTTTCTCTTTTATTTCAATATTATATTTATATTAAAACGCTTAATGACTCTCTTTTTCTATATTAATTTATATTAAAACGCTTAATGCTTCTCTTTTTCAATATTATCTTATATTAAAACCCTTAATTTTTCTCTTTTTCAATATTAATTTATATTAAAACACTTAATAATCCTCTTTTTCAATATTCTTTTATATTAAAACGCTTAAATGTTTCTCTTTTTCAATATTATCTTATATTAAAACGCTTAATTTTTCTCTTTTTCAATATTAATTTATATTAAAACGCTTAATGTTTCTCTTTTTCAATATTCATTTATATTAAAACGCTTAATGTTTCTCTTTTATTTCAATATTATTTTATATTAAAAAGCTTAATGTCTCTCCCTTTCAATATTATGTTATATTAAAACGCTTAATGTTTCTCTTTTTCAACATTATTTAGCCACTTCTTACGTGGCCTACCACTTCTTTTCGGAGGGGAAGTAAATCTGTCGGTGGCATGTCGACTGTGGCACGTAAAATAATCCTGGAATGTTTGTGAAAGTACCTTTCCCAGTATAATTGATAGACTCTTTCACTCTTGCTCATAGAAAATCTCGTGTACTGATATAATCAGTTGGTTCAGAAAGTGCACGTTAAAAATCAAATAAATGAAAAATGAAAATTTTAGATCTAAAATCAAAATCACGATTTGTCCATATAAAATCAAAGTATAATGTCAGCCATCTATGTTGTAGCCCCAGGAATATTGTAAGGTCATTGTTTGTTTTTTTTAGTTCTAGGGAACATAAAACGTCAAGATCCATTATAATTATCGAAGTAGACATTTTACACGATTGAAATACTGTTATACATGAGAAAGTATAAAGGTCCCAAGACTTGCTTCGGTGGCCGCATGGTCTAAGTCAGGGGTCGGAAACATTTTGGGGCCCCAATCGACTTACAAACTTATAAAAGCTCCCACGATCGCACATCTCTTTTATACTCTTCTTTGTTTTGTTTTCGTGTCTCTTTTATCATATATTTATTTCTTTAAATAGAATCTTTCTTCAAATATTTATGAACTAACCTTTATGGGGGAAAAAATAAGATTTTATATTTAACTATTCAATGTTCTTCTAACATTACCGATTATGGCCCATCAAGGTAATAGTGGTCACATACCCCACTTTGGTGGCCGCGTGGTATAACGATCTACTTTCGTAGTAAATTAAATTGCCGATGATGGGGAGATCTAGGTTCGAACCTCAGTCGGGTGTATTATTATTATTATTATTATTAGTAGTAGTAGTAGTAGTAGTAGTAGTAGTACCGCGTCTTACTACCCGTTCGGGTTATACGCACTTACGCTAATGTGTAATGGTAGGGTGATTGTGAGATGGAATGGAGGACCTACAGTTTAACGTGGAATCCGAACCACGGTGGAGACCTGGCATTCCCCACATTCACAAGATGTCTTGTCAGAGGTGAAGGAAGGGTTTGGTAATCAGATACATCTGTGCCGGGACCGAGGATTGAACCCCGGCCGCCAGCACAGAAGTCTGACACCTTATCCATAGACCGCCGGGTCATCGACCAGTCGGGTGTACTGAGGGTAGTTTTTCCTAGATGTTTTTCCACTCTTCTTCCACACAAATGAGGGTTCACTACCTATAAATATAACCACCCCAATTCCTAAAAATATTTGCGTAGTTAGTATATAAGCATATATCCCGAAAGGGTCGTAAGACGTGGCACCAAGAAAAAACAAAAAGTCTAACAGCAGGCAGTCAGCCTCTATCGGTGTGAACTGTAAATTAATAAGAGCTGTCTCCAACAAAGGGTCTCTCACTTGTGCCGTTCATCAGGAGGCACCGAAGACGTCTACTGCGCTGGAACAGAGTCTTCAGGCTCGAACCGGTGACCTTGGAGCAGTAGTTTACGGCCAAACACTCCAGCTGCAACATCCAAGATGGTTCACTTCGGTTTAATTGTCCCGTTTCGGGTTCAAGAGAAACATCCGACCAGTAAATATGTGACTCGCAACGTTGGGACACGAGTCCTAAACATCCAAGCTCGTATCAAGTCTAGTTTACCAGTGACGGGGAGGTTGGGGTTTGAATCCCGGCCGGGCTTACCGAAGGTGGTTTAACCCAAACAGTTCCCAAATCTCCCTTTACACAAATGTGGGTACATTTACTTTATAATTTAATTTCCTCATCGCTATCCCAATAGTGTATTTAAGGCGGCCGCCTCGATCACCGAGAAAGTATCAATCAATGACAGGCAGCATGGCTTAAAATACAATGGTCTGTGTCGTTTTCTGGAACTAATTCTCTACTCTGTCTAAGCTTATGCTCCCTTTCGCTCTTCAACTAGAAACACACTTTGTCATGTCAATCAGAAAGATTGGATAGAAAACTACGAAATTTTTTACCTTAAGGTAAAGAGGAAAGCTTGCTGTTAAGTGCTAGTTATCAAATATTTATCTTAAAATTTTCTGTTGTGCTTATCAAAAACTTACTGTATTAGTTATAGGAAGACTAAATCTAGGGCCCTTTTTCATCAAGACTAGTCTCATAGCCCCGCAAATATATATATATATACTCAACAAGTTGATGAAAATGAACTAATGTAACATTAATTTTGTTTCTATTAATAAAACTCAAACTAAAGGGTTGTTAAACACTGTTGGAATCTTTCGACTCTATTTCAGCATTTGCCAGATTTTGAAAAGAAAAAAAAACGCATCGTGAGTTAAATATTGCGTTAGAGCTGAATGTCTGCGTGGCAATTTTCCACTTAGAGGGGTGCCCCCCCCCCACCCTCCCCCTTAAATGCGGATAGCCCAGACAGATAAGCCGCTGTGAGAAAGAAAGGGTATTGTTGTTTTATCAGGCATTTGGCAAAGGATACCACCAGGACAGATTACAGGTTCGTAACTGTTATCTTGAGCTGACTTTACACTCATTTCACCACGGACCATATAATTTCATATTCGAAACAGCGAAATCAATGTCCGACGGAGAAGAAAAGACACATTTCGACTTTTGACAGTTTTCGTGAAAAAATTAAGGGTCTAAGTGAGGTGATAGGCCTACAAATTTATCCCCCTCCCCCCTTGGTTTTTTTTATTTGCCTTTGTCTCGAACAATTACATTATTTGAACTGCGCCCGTTTTTCTCGTCGAGGTGCAATATCATAGGGGCAGTTTTAACAAGGTCTGCTTACCCTGGCAGCACTTCACGACACGGTTTCTCTAGGTTATAAACGTTTTGTTCAAGACAAACAGCAGCAGGCTTTAAACCAATCCGGTCAATGTAAGTGATAAACATCTACAGTAGCCCCATGGTTTCTGTGGTGCTGACTGACAGCTAAATGCTTTGAAAAGTTACCAGACCAAATTATATATCCCTACGCCGAACCGTATGATCTGCAAAAACATGTGTTTAGCAGCTGTCACTTCTGACAGTCAAAATTTAGATATATACCTAAATGTTAACTGTCAGAAGTCAGCTGTAAGCTATCAATCAGCACCAAAGAAGTTACGGGGCTACTGTAGCTTGAGTTAGGTAGAAATAGAAGGAGACGCGATGACAGTGTTTTTTGCTGTTTTTATGGTAAAACATTTCTTTGACCAAAATAAATAAAGTATTGCTCCAGTACAAACATAGAGGTTGACTTTCTTTACAGGGTGATATCAACAGCTGTTGAATATCTGTCATCAGCACGGTGACATTATCTAACAAACTTTTTTACATTAAGAGGAAATCTCTCTTAAATTACAGAACACTCTTGACAGACATTCAAGAAATTCTGAGGTCACCATGTGAATAAAATTAAATTCTATCTTTGTACTGGAGCAATATTTTTATTTATTTGAACAAAAAAGGTGACCTGGCGGTCTAGGGGTAAGGTGTCAGACTTCTGTGCTGGCGGCTGGGGTTCAATCCTTGGTCCCGGCAAAGATTTATCTGATTACCAAACCCTTCCTTCACCTCTGACAAGACATCTTGTGAATGTGGGAAATGCCAGGCCTCCACCGTGGTTCGGATTCCACGTTAAACTGTAGGTCCTCCATTTCATCTCACAATCACCCTACCATTACACACTAGCGTAAGTGAGTACAACCCGAACGGGTAGTAAGACGCGGTGCTAGTAATAATAATAATAATAATAATAATAATAATAATAATAATAATTTGAACAAAAAATGTTCCCCTTCCGTCCCACCGTAAATGCATCATCACCTGGATACAGTTCGAGCTGAAGGCCTCGATATGGCTGTCGTCCACGAAGTTGATTCCGTACAAGTTGATGACTCTCAAGTTGGGAGTGGCTCCCTTCAGTTTGTGCACGTTGATGACTTCATAGATCTCCTCCTCTTCTTCCTCCACTTTCTCATACGTCCCTTGAACAAGATGCTTACCAATATTATAACTATCAAGCTGGGATAGAAGCAGACGTGAGAAAACGCCCCTGTTTATGTAGTTTTTATGGAAAAACCTGTTTTCTACTAAAATATATAAAATATTTCTACAGTAGAAGCATAGAGTTTAATTTTCTTCACATGATGATATCAACAGTTCCTGAAAATCCATCATGATCATATAAGCATCAAATGACAAACTTTGTAAGTGAAGAGGAAAAAGTTGTCATCAAATTCTACGCCACCCGTCGACTGATATTCAAGAATTGTTGCGAAGAAAATTATACTCTACTAGACCCTTCTCCCCCGCCCCCGCATTATTATTTTCAACACACATATTGAAGAATCATCATAGACTCTACCATAAAATATGAGTGACTATCGAGATTTTTATGAGGAATAGATTAAATATTCAAAAAGAATATTACATTTTTAAAATAAAATATAGCCTATGTTACTCGCTGATAATGTAGTTTTATATTAGTGAAAGAATGTTTAAAATCGGTCCAGTAGTTTTTGAGTTTATCCATTACAAAAAAAACAAATCTTTCCTCTTTATAATATTAGTATGGATGTCAATATGGCTATGGAGGCGCACAACCGATAATGGTCTAACGACCTCATCTCGACTGACCGATCAAATGCAGGATCTCCAGTCCGTTGATGAAATTGTATATCTTCCTCATGAACCCCTCCATGAAGATTACCTCTGAAAGGCAGATCACCATGTACTTGAGCTTGGTGGGGAACGCCTGGAAAACAAGGGAACACGTGTCCTTACGACTAGTCCTGATTTCAGCGCAGTTATCGGTACAAGCACTCGGAAATGTGTATATAATAGTGCTTATACCATTCATGAGGGATTTATGTAAATCAACATATTATGAATTCCTTAATCAGTTTTTCGAAAACATGCTTCAGTAGCCAAAGAATTTAAGGCGGCGTCTTTATCATGTTAGACTGACCTGCTGAAGATGGAGAGATCCGGTTTCAAATACCGGTTGGGTTTACTAAGGGTGGTTTTCCTAAATGTTTTCCCACCCTCTTTCCACATAAATGTGGGTTGATTATTTCTAAAATACTCCCTTCCTCATCCATACCCCATCAAAACAATTATCATAATTATATGCGTATAACTTGAGGTAGTGAGACGCGGTGATTAAAAAAGTTCTCCAAAATTAATATTAATTTATTATAGCTTCTTCGATGGCCGCGTGATCTAACGCGCTACTCTTTTAGTAGGCTAGACTGCCGATTATGGGGAGATCGAGTTTCGGATCTCGGTCGGGTGTACTGAGGGTGGTTTTTTTCAAAATGGTTTTCCACTCTTCCTCTACACAAATGTGGGAACACTTTCTTAAATACAATCTTCCTAATCCCCAAAACCCCTAGCGTAATTATTACATAAGCGTATTAACAAAGCGGGTAGTAAGACACGCTGCTAAGAAAAATAGTATTGAAAAATTAAGGAGTTTTTAAGATTGTTACTATTAGCAATGCACATTCATTAGAAATAGTAGCAAGAAGTTAGTTCCTCCATATAATGGTCTACAATAACCGCAAGAAGCTAGTTCCTTCATACTGTAGTCTACAAGAACAGCAAGAAGCTAGTTCCTTCATATCATGGTATATAAGAACCGCAAGAAGCTAGTTCCTTCATATCATGGTATATAAGAACCGCAAGAAGCTAGTTCCTTCATACTGTAGTCTACAAGAACCGCAAGAAGCTAGTTCCTTCATATCATGGTATATAAGAACCGCAAGAAGCTAGTTCCTTCATACTGTAGTTTACAAGAACCGCAAGAAGCTAGTTCCTTCATATCATGGTATATAAGAACCGCAAGAAGCTAGTTCCTTCATATCATGGTATATAAGAACCGCAAGAAGCTAGTTCCTTCATACTGTAGTCTACAAGAGCAGATACAAGCCAGTTCCTTCACACACTGATGTATTAACTGAACTTAAAACTCAATTACGTTGATAGTTTCCTTCCCTCAGCCAAGAGAAATGAAAACGGTAGGAATTGACTTCTGAAAGGTATTTTTCCCTACCATAAATCTACTATATAGTAGGATATTGATAGGAAAAATGACCTTTCAGAGAGTAATTCCTACCGTGAATGGAATATACCTGCATCTCGCTGAAGTCGTGCAACTGCATGGCGGTCGAGAAGTCCAGCAGCATGTGTGTGAGGTTAGGGCACTTGTTGGCCAGCTCATGTAACACCGTGTGTGTGATCAGTTCTATGGGCAGCTCTATGTAGCGAAGAGACGGACCGAAACGGATGCTGATAACATAGGAAACATCGTATAGATACATATGGGCTATGTTGGTACACTTGAGGCAATAGAATAGTCGAGAGAAAATTCATAGACTTCAGGGCTTGGATTCACTAAAGGGAGCAAATCTGCTCCGGCGCAAGTTTAGAAAAGGCGCAGCTTTGCTCTCAAATGCTCCTTTTAGTGAAAAGGGATTTGAACGCTTCTTTCAAACTTGTATCGACGCAACTATTTGCTCCCTCTAGTGAATCCAGACCCAGAAACCATGTGGGTTTATAAGGTTCCTGGACGGGGCCGTCCAGTAGTAGGAGAACAAACAAGGAAGGAGAAAAATATGAATACCAGTAAAATTTGGGATGTGAAGGATTCATTCTACGCTCCTATACCAGTTACCTTTCGTTTTCCGGGCATTTAGGATTTATGACCGACTAAAATATGTGGATTTAAAAAAAATACTCACAGTGGAATATTTCAACTATGTTTGCAAATCTATTATATTTATAGAGTCGTAAAAAAATTGTAATTCGTATACTGTTAAAAGTTTTGTCAATATTTAACCTAAGAGAAACATCTGATTGGCAATATCTCAGCTACCGAGGTAGGCCCCACCTCCCCCCTTGGGTGCTTCCTACCTAAAGGGAATTATACTTACCTTGTAGCATTTATCGTGGGAATGGCAGTTGCGAAGCATGAAGATCATTAAAAAAATCCTCAATTATCTTAAAAATATCTTATTCTGAAAATTGACACCTGGACACGGGAATCGAACCCGAGACCTTGAGCTTAGTATGCCAGTGCTCCAACCACTGAGCTATCCAGGAATCGTCCTGTAGCCAGGGTCATTCTTCACTAATGTTTTAAGGCAGAGTTTATGATGGACATGCGGAAATCATCGGCTACAACTGTGTGATTTATTAAGATCACGAGTTATCAGATAACGCAGCCACCTTCGACTCAGTAATTGGCTTATTTCTGCCACTTGTACAATAGCTTTGGCTATTTGATTCTAAATATGTAATCCCTTACAATTATAATAATGTTACAAGTGGCAGAAATAAGCCAACTACTGAGTCGAAGGTGGGTGCGTTATCTGATAGCTCGTGATCTTAATAAAATCACACATTTGTAGCCGACGATTTCTGCACGTCCATCATAGACTTTGCCTTAAAATATGTGTGAAGAATGACCCTGGCCACGGGACGACTCCTGGATAGCTCAGCATTGGTGTTCCAAGCCAAAGGTTCCGGGTTCGATTCCCGTGTCCAGGTTTCAATTTTCAGAATATGATATCTAGATGGAGAATTCCTCTCTAAAAAGCATTAATAATTGCTTCGACTGTTTGATTCTTAAAAATATATGTTGTAACCCCGTTGTAAAATAATGACTTTAGAAAAACTAGATCTTTGTTTCCAACCAATTACCTTGATCTCAAAATTGCTACTTTCAGCATTAAACGTCTTTAAAAATGAGCAAATTTTAACCTTTTTGTTAAAATAATAATACAGTAACCAAAACTGAATAAAAGGTTTTACGTTATTTTGGAAAATGTTGTTTCCTCTCACCTGCATTATTGAGTGAGCCATATTTTAAAATAACAAGTCACTTCTCAAACAATGAGTGATTTCTAAACGTCTGTAACGCCTTTGAGCCTTACAGTTTGATCCAAATTCAAAGAATTAAATACGCACTAAAGTATGTAATTAAAAATTGAATCAACGTTATCTTATGTAAGGGCTCACAAGTGTTTTTATGAGGTGTAGCGATTACTTAAGTAGTTTAATCTGATCATATATTATAGTTTTATCGAAACACTCATTTAAAGTGCACTTTCTAGACTCACAAACTTACTTCATTCTAACCTAGACACTACATCCAGCACCCCATTCATTGTTAATTCGTTATTGTACACATAAAATCCGTGTTGTTGGCACATACGGCCGTTTTTGTGCGATCACGTGGTTAAACCCTAATAATAATAATAATAATCGTAATACCTTATGAGAGCCAGCAGAGACTCCAGAGAACCGACGTGTAGACCCGATATCTCCGGTCTGAGAGAGACGCTCTTCCATAGTCTGGTGTCGTAGGCCATCATCCTCCACTTCTTGCACACCCTGGCGACGCGACATATTTCCCGATGAGACAGATAAGAGAAGATGTTGAGCAGAACCTTGTCCGGCAGCTTCTCTATCGTCTGAAACGGGGCAGCCATGTCCATAACGACTTTAAATTCACAGTTTGACAGTCAAGGTGTTGATTTTAATAACTTCTCTAAAGCATAGAATAAGCAACCTTGTCCAGGGATGTGTTTAGAAAAAAAAATGCATTTATTTGAGGTATTTGACGTGCACTTTTTGAACCGACTAGTTATATCAGCAAATGGTTAATAAACTAACTTACATCTAGAACAGACATAATACACAGACCCCAGTCGTTAATTCATCCCAATGAAAGGGGAAAACCCACATTTCACCAATGATACATTTTTCAGCCATGCCAGGAATCAAACCCGGGACTCTTAACTCAGTAGACAGACCACACTACCGACTGATCTAAGGTGTCGGACTATGGGGTTAAAAGCCTATGTATTATTGTTCAAATGAGCACCGAGTGGGATAGAACATATAAAAAGGTACAATTTTAACAAATTCTGCTTACCCTGGAAACACTCCTCGACATGCCAGTGGAAACAAGGTTTCCCCAACAAACAATACTACGTATTTAAGTATTAGTACATTTTAGTACCCAAGTACTAAAGATACTGGAACAAGCGTTGGGTGTTTGGTGTCACCTATTTTGTATTATATTTATTGATACGTTTTAACGCAAGAGTTATTTTAAACCTTAATTAAAGGTATTAAAGACAGGTAGGGGGATACAGATGACAAGTACCAGCATTCGCCCGAAGAGAGAATGATTAGCATGTTGTGGAAAATCAACCCTTACACTATACCCGGAGATGAAAATTCAAGCAAGGTGGTGCGCTATCGCGCGGGGAATGTGTGTTGTTTTAGATAAAATTAGTTTGTAAGATGTGTTTCTAAAAAAACAAATCATATCTTGCAGACTTAGGTAGTTAAAGCATGCAAGGAGGACATAAGCCTGAGAATTCATACTTTCAAATGCCCTGAATCAGCAGTTACGTATGCGTACCAGGCCATGTTTTCAAAAACATAGATTGTTTTGCCAATTAGCATAACAACGATTGTTTTGCCAATTAGCATAACATAGATTGTTTTGCCAATTAGCATAACATCTATTGTTTTGCCAATTAGCATGACATAGATTGTTTTGCCAATTAGCATAACATCGATTGTTTTGCCAGTTAGTATAACATAGATTGTTTTGCCAATTAGCATGACATAGATTGTTTTGCCAATTAGCCTAGCATAGATTGTTTTGCCAGTTAATAAAACATAGATTGTTTTGCCAATTAGCATAACATAGAGTAATGGCAAAACCATTAGCTTAGTGGAAACACCTCTCATTTTTTGGTATATAACAGCGAGTTTTAGAATTTTCAGGAGAGGGGGGCCGGAGAAGGACGCCAGTTGCTAAGGGGCTACTTCGAAGTGCTTTACATAATCAGCTACCAAATTGAATTAACTTGTGGGGAGAATATCCTAGATTGAATACCTGTTCAGTACAGATGAGAACGCCCCAAAATCTTGAACGTCTGAGTTAGTTAGATAACAACTGCGCAACGCCGGGCGGCCGTGTGTTGGAATGCCAGGCCTCTACCGTGGTTCGGATCCCACGTTAAACTGTAGGTCCTCCATTTCATCTCACAATCACCCTACCATTACACAATTAGCGTAAGTGTGTATAACCTTAACGGGTAGTAAGACTCGGTGATAATAATAATAATAATAATCTAAACTCTTTTAACTAAATATAAAACCTACATCATATCTATACACCCGTATAGTAATTAATCTAGTTTAATAAAGAAGATTAAAACGAATACCAAAATTATTTGCCACTGCCTACCCATCTCACTAAGCCATCCTGACACATTGGCATACGGGTTACGGGGGGGTGGGAGGGCGGGCAGTGACACTATGTTTTTAAAAAAAACCTGCATTAAATCATTCCCCTTTTCCTTTTTTTCTTATTCAAAATAAATGTAGGTATGCCAAGCACCTTCTGAAACCTGTTCAAAAATAATTATGAATGGGTGGAGGCAATTGGCAGAATGCGGGGAATCGCGTAATGCCAAGAACAGTAGCTATAAGATGTATTTCTGGCTACAAATTCCTGTATTAATATCATCAAATAACTAAGCTAGTTATAAATTACCATGTCTACCTGTGAAGGTTTCGCAGGCATGATAGAAATAGATGGCCGCTCTACGGGTCTGTAACATCTTGTGGATAAATAGCTCTCAACTGACTTAGATGGTATTTAGTGACGATTCTTAAAACGAGTAATTTTAGAATTTTTCCTATGAAATAGGAGACATATTAGTGCATTCTCTCATTCTGTCTGTTGACCAATGAGAGTGTGTGTGTGTGAGACAGAGTATCCATTGCAACCTTTAAACTATAATAATATTGTATGTCTGGGCTATATCATTCGTAGTCTAGTTTGTAGAAAGATTAGCCAGTCAGTACTAATGTATCGTACCCCAGGAGAAGCCCGAATGTACTAATCGTACATCCTTTCCATGGAAGCTCTATCCATGTCCCGATGAGATGAGGTGATGGTGATGATAGTGAGTATGAGGGTGTGAAGCCAATGAAGATCTTAACCTAACTTAAGTCTAATTAACCAAATCCTGGTGACTATGGGAATTATTCAACTTTCAAGAAACATTCCCCAGCACCAACCGGGAATCGAGCCTGGGGCCATTAATTCAGCAGCCAAGAGCTCTCTGTCCACTATACAGCGAGGCCGGTTGGACTTTATGTGATTAAAAGATATATTATAAATTAAATACAATAGTTTATATAAGTTACGTACGTATGTCAATCTGTGCGCAAGTACTTACCGTGTTGAAGAAAGGACTCCTGACGGTACCATCCGAGAGATAAACTTGGGACCTCTCCACGGCCAGTTGGCCCCACACCTACACAACTGCCCGACTCAGTTTTGCTTGTTGCCAAATATACCTCACATTTACAACGAACCCACGTGAGCCAAAAATCACTTTTTTTTTACTCAAGCCGCGCTTCCGGCGACCGCGTCTTAAGGTGGGACATAAAGAGACGCGAGAATAGTAAAGTTTTTATTTGCATTTTTTTTGTATCAAAACAAATTTTTGTTCTAAAGAAATCAACTAACTCTTCAGTAGAAATATAGAGTTTAATTTTCTTCACATGGTGATATCAACAGTTTTTGAATATCTGTCAAGGGAGTCCTGGAATTTAATGACAACTTTTCCTCTGCATTTAAAAAGTTTATCACCTATTGCAGTTATGCTCAGTAAATATATTCAAGAACTGTTTATATCAACATGTGAAGAAACTTAAAATCTCTGTTTCTACTGGAGCGATATTTTGACCAAAAAAAAAATTGTTTGCTATGAAAACTTCCAAAATACTGCCCTTAGCTCGCGTCTCCTTCCACCCTCCCATGGATGTTATCCGCGGGATTAGACAGGTCTCTTAATGGTCAGTCTACAATTATTAACAACCGCTTGTCTGACGGGAGTCGCAAGACGTGTTGTGATTATTCTCTGCTGTTTACACAGACTCACCGGGAAACGTAATTTCAACCAATATGACTACTTCATTTACGTTTACGAGTAAAAATTAGATAGTATCAAATCAATATTTACATATAATTATATATTATACAATTTAAAATGTAATATATATTTTACTAAATGACCAAGTGTAATGAGGTCCTGTTTTAATTTGAACATTTGGCATTTCATCTGTTTGTTCCGCAATGTAATGCATGTATGTATGTATATGTATGTGTGTATATATGTATGTATGTATGTATGTATGTATGTATGTATGTATGTATGTATGTATGTATGTATGTATGTATGTAATATGTGTGTATATGTATGTGTGTATATATGTATGTATGTATATATGTATATATGTATGTATGTATGTATGTATGTATATGTGTATGTCTGTATATGTATGTGTGTATATATGTATGTATGTATGTATGTATGTATGTATGTATATGTATGTGTGTATATATGTATATATGTATGTATGTATGTATGTATGTATGTATGTATGTATGTATGTATGTATGTATATGTGTATGTGTATGTATGTACGTATATATATATGTATGTATGTTTTTTAAATTAATATATATTGCAATACTGACGCCTTAAACCATGTTAACAATGGATATTATCGATGAATATAATCTACTATTGAATTAAGAATCCACTTGATTTCTGACCAATTTGATCACCAAGAGAGAAATATCAACTTCAAATCCAAGAAGAGAAACTATGGAAGATATTTCAACTTGAAATCCAAATATAAATTTTAAGATTGTAGTAACGACAGGAACATGACATCATTTTAAACATGATATAAGCTACTTAGCGTTTTTGGGAACGAGGTCTACTGTTCACAGAACCACATTCTTTAGTTAAATTCAGTGATACACCTATATTTGTTTTTATTGGTTGAATGCAAGTTAACGTAACAACTTTTTTATTATTATTATTATTTAAAGTACTAACGTGCACTTTCTCAACTGACTTATTATGCCGACACACGAGAATTTCTATGAGCGAGAGATAAAGGACCTACTAATTTCGCCAGGAAAGGTATTTCCATATACCTTTCAGGTGTTTATATAGGCCTACTACAATCAGCATAGGACCACCGGCTTTACTTCCCCTCCGAAATAAGTTGTGCAACGGATTTTTATCGATCAAGAAAAATCCCTCGACCTCGGTTGGGTTTTCGTGACCACATGCACGCAATATATGGACAGTTTCCATCTTTTTCCGACAGGTGGGTGTGATAATTCTTACATACGACTAAGTTTACCCATGTGCTCTTGTAGACAGATGATATAAAGTTTTCAACAAGCGGGTGTGACTGATTGTAGATGAGCAATTAAGAAATATATCCCCTACGCTTGCGATTTAATGGTCTACCAATTTTAGTATAAAGTTTATACAGTAATAAATTAAATTTGCTAGCTGATTAAAATACCTAATTTTTTCAGACATGGTAAGTTAGGTTTTGTTAGGTAAGGTCAGTTCATAGAATATAAACGAATATAATATATCAACGAAATTATTTTTAGATTGCCCCTTTTGTAACACAAAGTTTTAGTTTTAGTGGATTTTGTTTAACATTATTTTAACCATGTTAATTTGATTGTGTTGCGTTTTATATTATTTTAGTCATATGTGAAACTTTTCTTAATGTTGAGTCATTAGAATATGTTCAAGAAGTATTTAAACAAGGCGTTAAAGAAAAAAAGAAAAATACGTATATGCCTTTCAAAAATTGGATTTGTTACATGCACACACACAAAAAATATATTCTCGTGGCGGCAGACTTATGCGTCTTTCCAGTCAATGTTAAAGAACGTGGCCGAACGTCATCCTGTTAAGTAGGTGAGCTGAGTAATTATTGTCTAATCCAAGAAACGAATATTCGCAGTATCGATATATCAAGTAATTTTAATGAATGTATTATGATCAGGGTCCGGACTTTAAAGACCTAATATTGGTCAAAAAATTATCTATAGGAAATACAAAAAAAAATCTAAAAAAAACTACTTCAAATTTACAAAAGAATTACCCCAAAATACGAATAAATCCACGTAACGAGCTCCAAGGACTAAATCAATCACGTACGTGACAAATGGAAACTAAAACATATAATTATTAAACTTTGGTATTCTGCTAAATATAATATTTATAAATACCTGCTTCACAAGTAATAGCTACCCCCTCCCAACGCAATCCTCTCCAGTTAATTACAGTCTCACCAGGAATGTGTATTTTACAACCAGACAATCAAAGAGGATACAAAGTTCATGGCCTACATGATCTTCTCGCTTCGACAACTGTCAGTCAAAAAATGTATATGCATTTATAAAATATCGATAGTATTAAAAATATATTTACTACACATAAATGCCATATTAAACTAAGAAAATATGAACTAAAGACCAAAATTAAAAAAACTCATCAAAACTACCTTTAAAATATAATTTCTCGACCAGGGTATCATGAACAGAAGTCAAGTACTTATTATCATTGTATATGATGTACAAAAATAATGATATTATGTCGTCAAAATCCGGGACATAGTTGTGAGTAGTAACACGGTTTTATATTATTTTTGTAGCTATAAATACTTTTTTCAAAAATAAGCTCTACGTTCTCTCTAAGGGTGCTAAATGGGAGAGTACCGGGACGCGTTGCAGGCGTTTAAGAAATCCCAGATCATTTAAGGATTTGTTTGATATTTTAAATATGGTTTTAAATCACATGTAGGATAAAACTATCAGCTGGTTTCTGATCAGTTAAAAAGTTTGAATTTTTAGTTTAATTTTTTTCTTGGTTTTAATATAAATACGCTTTACGTAAACATTTGTATTTCTGAAATTAAAGCAAAAGGTAAAATCTATTCTTCCTTTATCGAATAAAGTCATGTTTCGATGGGTCACTCCAGATAGGACATTTGAAGATAATGTAGGATTGTTTTATAGGGTTTTATGCAACTTATCAGATTTAAAAAAACAATCCAAGCTTTTTAGTTAGTCATAGCTTTCGCCTACATTTTGGTGAGAACAATATCAACAAATATCAAACCACTTGATAAATAATCCGGGATTTCTAAATGTCGGCAACGTTTCTGATTGCTCTTCCGTATAGCACCTTTAACCGGAAGGTCATTAAATACGTCTCCTTCAAGGTAAGAAGAGTAGAATGATTACTTTTGACATTTTAATTACCCACTTCTGTGGCCGCATGGTATAAGGCGCTACTCTCGCAATAGACTAGACTGACGATGACGGGAAGACCGTGGTTCGATCCCGGTGCTGGGTGAACTGAGGGTTATTTTTCCTAAATGGTTTCCCACGATATCTCCACGCAAATGCGGGTAAACTTCCCCTAAATTCAACCTTTCTTATCTCTAACCATGAGCGTAATTAGTACATAAGCGTATACACCGAATCGGTACTAAGACACCGTGATAAAAAAAACTTTTTATTATCGAATCATGGTAAAATATTGTTTTGTTTCTTTTTTTGAAAAAATTGGGGGTGAAGGGGGGGGGGGAGAAGGGTGACCCCAGTTGGTTTGAAGACCAAGGCCAGGCATTACGTACTTTTGTTTTGAGGATATGTAGTACGGCTTTTCATTGCAACAGCCGATGATAGAAACAGCAGGGCCCCCCCAACCCCCCCACCTTTTTTTTTCGCGTACATTTATTTTCACACGGAAAACATGTTGAGTTCTAAGCCCCAATCATAATAAACAAAACGGTTTTATGAAGATTAATTGGCAAGACTTGAAGATGAAGATAAGTAAGCTACTTTTTAATATGTTTTACATATCGTCCGTTAGATAAGTAATATCTAGTTGAATACATTTATTTGAATATGATAACTTAAATGTGCTATCAAAGGTATTATATTATATTTTAAAGGCGTTTTATTTTTGTAGCATTGCTTTTGTTAACAGTTTGATTAAAAGGACTTTAAAAATAAGGTATTTTAATCATATTTTCCACAGTAAAAATATTTTTAAAGTTAATCGGGGCAATGATATTTAAGATTAAATATATATAACAATACATTTTTTAACTTATTATTTTCGATTTGATAGAATCAAAACTTGACCGGAGACAGACGTGGAAAAATAGGCATCCTATAGTTAGGCTTATACTTATTTGAGGGATTATTTATTATTTATTTTAGAAATTGAATATAAATAATTTGGTAACATTAAGCAAATTGTTAGTTTAGTTTGGTTAAACTGGAGTGTACTGTACAGTTTTTCAAGGATTTTACTTAATAATAAAAAACCATAATTATATTTATAAATTAATCTTGTAAATATTTCACTTATCATAGCTTCGTTTGCAATAAAATAATTAACGATTCGATCATCTGTATTTGTACTTAGGTTATATTTGTTTCTAGGCTTTATAAAAAAACTATTATCCAAATATTTAATTTATCGAGACAAATTATTTTTAAAACAGTTCGCGCCATCGTACATTTTATTTCTGTGCTTTTAAGATCTTTCACAAACGTAAATATAATTTTATTTCGTGCGCGTTTTCCCGATCTTTCACAAACGTAAATATAATTTTATTTCGTGCGCGTTTTCCCATCCAGCATTAGAATTAATTATGAAACTTGGCAACAAGCAATAAATACTGACGTCTGAGGAAAGATCCATATCACTTTAGTGATGTTTTCACTTAATGGTATCTTCAATAAAAAAAAAAGGTGAATTTATAGTCACTGCATTTATGTTTATAAAAGGAATAAATTCACATATTTTTTTAGCGAGTATTATGTTTAAATATTTGAAATTATTCTTGTCAACACTTTTAAATATAGAACAAAAAAATATATATTTAAAAAAAAAAATTGAACTTTCACAAAAGTATACTACTGTTAATAAAACCGTTAAAGAATCACTTGGAAAAAAAAAACTGTCCACTATCTCGCCCACAAATCTCCAAAATGAACTGAGCAGTGACTGGAGTTAGTTGGTCTAGAGCCCTCATTTCCAAAATAACTCCTTCCCCGTCATACCGAGTTGTTTCTGTGACGTCACCAGTGCGTTAAGGAAGGGAAGAGAGGGGTGGTCAAAGGAAGAAGGAGGGGGGAGAGCATCTTTGGATTCTAAAGAGGTTTCCACCTGTTTACATCGCGTTACTATCAACAAGTTGAGACAAGGAAAGACTGCGTGAATTTCTTTATTGATTGGGAACAGTGGGATTTGGGATAAGAGCCGCATATGTTGCGGTTAAAATACCACGCTGAAATTAACTTAGGGTGCGTGTATAATGACCACCATTGAATTTATTATTATTATTATTAGCACCGCGTCTTACTAACCGTTCGGGCTATACGCACTTACGCTTATGGGTAAATGGTAGGGTGATTGTGAGATAAAAATGGAGGACCTACAATTTAACGTGGGATCCGAACCACGGTGGAGGTCTGGCATTCCACACATTCACAAGTTGTGATTAATACACGTCTTTTCAGAGGTGAAGGAAGGGTTTGGCAAATCAGATAAATATTTGTTGGGACCGAGGATTGAAACCCCGGACCCCGAGCTCAGAAGTCTGACACATTACCCCTAGACCACAAGGTCACCAACGCCATTGAAGAAGAATTCTAGAGGTTTTTTTAAATATAGTAATACAATGCTATATAAGTAATAATTTTTTCAAAATTAACAAAAAAAAAAGGTTTAAACATAACAAATCAATTTGTTTTAAATCCTCTCCCCCACCCCCCTGGCCCAACTTGTCTTCAATAGAAGAACCAGGGGGTGTGATCGGAGGTGAAGGGGGATTGAGAAGGGGTCAGTGATGGGGAAGATGGGTTTTAATAAGGCTTATTAATTATAAATATATCTAAAAATGATTTTGATTGATAGTAAGCACTTCATTGTTATCCGGGCACAAGTAGTAGATTGAGTTTGTAAACTCTTCAGAGGAAGAGGGGAAGTGTTATCAACCAATAGGAAAGAGGCCTCGCAGAATGAACTACTCATTTTTTCCCTTCTATTTATAGCTTGTACATTGGAGTCTAAGTGTGTTATGCCGGGATCACGATCAATATATCTTTAACTTAACGTAGCTTTCACTTATAATTCAATTATGCCGGGATAACGATCAATTTAACGTTAACGTATGTGTGATCACGATGCACGTAGCTTAACGTAACAACTCGAGCCAAACCTCTTCATTCTTGAGTATGATCTGTGATTTGCACTAGTTGTAAAGTGATGATCTGTGAATGTTTACAGTTTTCAATCGATATAATAAATATCTATTACTAAACTTTTTTGATAAATTTAGCTTTTCTATTTTGGTTTAATTATATGGTTTCAATGTCTGATCAATAGAACTTACGCTAAAGAGTAAACATTGGTCATAATACCAACAAATGAATTACTAAATAGCCCAGTTGACGTCACTCGCATAATGATTGGCTGGCTAGATCACGTGATACCCTTCGAGTAACGTAAAGTAAAGTAAAAGACCTCCCAAGACATCTCTTACGTTAAGTTAACTGCAAGTCAACGTTAAAGTTAACTGCATCGTGATCGTTTCTATTTAAACACACGAGGAGATTCTTTACGTTAAGTTAATTTAACTTTAAGTTAGCGTTAAGTTGATTGTGATCCCGGCATTATCGTAAAGAAACCAGTGGGGCTATCACGATTCACGTAACTTAACGTAACAGCTTGAGCCAAACATCAACAATCAAGAGCATAAATGTTGATATGTGATCTGTACTATTTGTTAACAGTGTTATCTGTGACTATATTATTGCAATGTGGTCATTCAAACAAATTGTATTTAATTTAAGTTTTTTTAAAGTGTTATGTTATACGCGTCAGCAATCATGATGTAGAAGTAAAATCTAGCTTGTATACACTCTAAACAAATGAATTAACGATACTTTCGAAACAAACGAAGTACTAAATAGCAATGTTAACGTGATTGGCTGGCTAGATCACGTGATACCCTTCACTTATAGTTCACGTAACGTTAAAGAGCTTCCAAGACAACTCTTACTATAAGTGAACGTTAAGTTAACCACATCATGATGACTTCCATTTTAAAATACGAGGAGAACCTTTACGTTAAGTTAGGTTAAATGAAAGTTAAGTTAACGTTAAGTTGATACCCGCCTCGGTGGCGTAGTTGGCTAACGCGCTACTCGTGTTGAGCTTGACTGCTGAGGACGGGGAGATCGAGGTTATAATCTCGGTCGGGTGAACTGGGGGTGGTTTCTCCTAAATGGTTTTCCACTCTACCTCCACGCAAATGCGGATTCACTTCCTCTAATTCAACCTTCCCAATTCCCAATCCATTAGAGTAATTAGTACTTAAAAGCGTATAACCCGAACGGGTAGTAAGACGCAGTGCTAAATATTATTACTATTATTTTAAATAACCTGGATCAATTAAACTGTGAAGAGGTGATTCTAAAGAGAGTAGACAAATGATAACCAGTTATTCGGTTTATAAGATCAATATTCCTAGATTTAATGGTTAAAAACACTTATTCACGTGAATTTGAGGATGAAAACATTGCCATGTATTTATGGGTATGATTTACCAAGTATGGAAATATTGATTTTGGCGTGGTTTTATATTTTTTTTAAATACAGTTTTATTTTGATAAAAAAAAAGCCTGCTTCACGACGCAACACATTTAAATTATTTATCCCGTGGGCCGGATTGAACCCACCGGCCTGCCGTATTTGGCCCACGGGCCGTATTTCGTCCACCCCTGGTCTAAGGCGTCACCCTCGTGATAAGCTCGGCTGCTGATGACGGGGAGATTCAGTTTTCTAGTCCTGATCGGGTGAACTGAGGGTGGTTCTTCAATATGGTTTTCCACTCTCCCTCCACCCAAATGGGGTACACCTAGAGATGTGAGAAGGAAAATTTTCAAAAACAAAAAAAAATCCATTATTATTTCTGTAAAATAATTTCCAACTCATTGAATGGAACTTATTTATCTCGATATATAAGTCCAACGTTTATACTTAAGATTAATTTCTCCTAAAGACGTTAACACCAGCAACATCGATGGCCGCACGGTCTAACGCGCTACTCTCCCAATATACAAGACTTCCGATGACAGGGAGATCGGTATTCGATCCCGGTCGGGTACATTGAGAGTGGTTTTTCCTAAATAGTTTTCCACTTTCACGGGTGCAATTCCTCTAAATTCAAACTTCCTCATCCCCAACACATTAGCGTAATTAGTAGCCCGATTGGGTAGTAAGACGCGGTGCAAAGAAAAAAGTAGTAAAGAAACAAAAATAATGAAAGCAAGGCTTTGTAAACCCGTTATGTTCATAAATCAAGACTCATATTTTTTTTTATCAATAAGTTAGGCCTGATTAAAATAATTTTCAAGGTTTGCCTGACATTGGTCTCCCTCCCCCCTTGTCCTCCATGCTTCCTAACTACCCCTCCCCCTCCTCCCAGCCCCGTGTTCCCTTCTTATAACCCAATAATCTCTTAACAAACTATATTTTGGAGTATAATAGGCATTAGGTGCCGCCTCTACAATTTAACCCCACCACCGCAAGCCACCATTGTTGAAAATTTTCCTATTCAAAATTTCCCGGAAAATTTTCATCTCTAGTTACACCTCCTTTAAATGAAACCTTTACCATCCTTAAACATAATAGCGTAATCAGTATATATGCGGATAAACCTGAGGGCGCGTCCTTAAATTACGTAAGGATTTATTAATTAATTATTTTCGCCACCCTCCCGCTCCTTCGCAATTAAAGAGACCGTAAAATTTTCTGACCCCCTCCTCCCCCCCCCACCCCCCCGTTCTCCCTCTATCTTACTTTTGTTTACGATTTGGTAAATCATATTATTTTAATATCCTAGTTATTTTTAGATATAAGAATTTATAATAAAGCGAGTGGTATAACATTTTAGAATATTTTAATTGCAATAAAATTAGTTGTAACATATCATATATACATGAAACACAAGAGAAATTTTATTATTAATGAGTTCATTTTATGAATTTTTTGTTTTTAGATTTTGTCTTGCTATTTTTTTTTTTTAGCGCCGCGTCTTACTAACCGTTCGGGTTATGCGCTTAAGTACTAATTACGCTAATGGATTAGGAATTGGCAAGGTTTAACTTAGAGGAAGTGAGCCCGCATTTGCACGGAGGAAGAGTGGAAAACCATTTAGAAAAAAAACACCCCCAGTTCACCCAACCTAGATTCGATCCTCGATCTCCTCGTCCTCGGCAGTCGAGCTCAACACGACCAGCGCGTTAGCCAACTACGCCACCGAGGCGGGTGTTTTACTATTAACATTGATTAAAAAACCGGTGACCTGGCGGTCTAGGGGAAAGGTGTCAGACTTCTATGCTGGCATCCGGGGTTCAATCCTCGGTCCCGGTACAGATTTATCTGATTGCCAAACCCTTCCTTCACCTCTGACAAGACATCTTGTGAATGTGGGGAATGCCAGGTCCCCACCATGGTTCGGATCCCACGTTAAACTGTAGGTCCTCCATTTCATCTCACAATCACCCTACCATTGCACATTAGCGTAAGTGCGTATAACCCGAACGGGTAGTAAGACGCG
>CABFVX010003305.1:43581-53604 GCA_902151425.1 Timema shepardi
TATTATTATTATTATTATTATTATTATTATTATTATTATTATTAGCACCGCGTCTTACTACCCGTTCGGGCTATACGCACTTACGCTAATGTGTAATGGTAGGGTGATTGTGAGATGAAATGGAGGACTTACAGTTTAACGTGGAATCCGAACCACGGTGGAGGCCTGGCATTCCCCACATTCACAAGATGTCTTGTCAGAGGTGAAGGAAGGGTTTGGTAATCAGATAAATCTGTGCCGGGACTGAGGATTGAACCCCGGCCGCCAGCACAGAAGTCTTGACACCTTACCCCCTAGACCGCCAGGTCACCCATTTTTCTTCTACATTCAACAAAAATGTGTGGTAAAATAGCTGATGATTGAATATTTTTGTTTCATCAAAGCACTGATAATTCATACATAGAGACTTTTTAAAGTCATTCTCAAACAATTTTAAATTTTCTTTTAAAAAAATGCTTAAAAATGACTTAACACGTTAAAAATGACCTGTAAAATATTCATTTCTACAACCAGGGGATCAGGAACAAAATCTATGTACAATTGAGCATTGTCTCTGATGGACAAAAAAAATAAATGATGATGATGATGATGATGATGATGATGATATGTCAACAAAATCCGGTCCTTGTTTATTAACAACTTCATGATCGTTGAAACTTATTTTAAGTTAAAATATATACAAAATATCAAATAGGGGTTGTGCGAAACTTCGAAATGTTGAGGCCTGAAGTAATTTAATTTTCATTTATTTGAGGTTTTTTACGTGCATTTTCTAAACCAGCTCATTGTATCAGCACGTGACTTATGAACTAACTTAAATCTATTATTATTATTAGCACCGCGTCTTACTACCCGTTCGGATTATACGCACGCTAATCTGTAATGGTAGGGTGATTGTGAGATGAAATGGAGGACCTACAGCTTAAGGTGGGATCCGAACCACGGTGGAGGCCTGGCATTCCTCACATTCACAAGTTGTGATTAATACACGTCTTGTCAGAGGTGAAGGAAGGGTTTGGTAATCAGATAAATCTGTACCGGGACCGAGGATTGAACCCCTGACCCCCAGCACAGAAGCCCGACACCTTACCCCTAGACCACCAGGTCACCTTAGCTGCTTCAGAAGTAATATTTACCGCTTTAAACGCAACCCTCTCCATCTTAGTTCCAGTCTCACCAGAAATGTGTATTTTACAACCAGACATGCAGAGAAGATACAAAGTTAATTGTCTACATGATCTTCTCACTTCGACAACTGTTACATGTTTACGTGTGATTACTTATAAAATATTGAGTGTATTAAAAATAATACTTTTCAACATAAATGCCTTAAAACACACATAAAATATATTAAAAGTGTCTAAACAATTACGCGAACCAATAAATTCTGACCTAAAATTCAAAAACTACTTCTAAAATACACATTTCTAAAACCACGGGAGTATGAAAATAATTTATGTGCTTATGGGCATTGTCTGTGAAGTAACAAAATAAGATGACATGTCATCAAAATCCAGCCCCTGGTGATTTTTTTTAAACAACCTATTCTAAAATCTTTTTGATCTGCAAAGCCCTTTTCCCCTTAAAAAATAACTGCGGAGCCCCAAAAATCTTTTGTTTAGGTTTTTATGACTATCACATTAGAATTTATAAATTATGAAAAATTGTATATAATTTAACTACTAAATAAACCCATTATTTGATAGACATATATATTTTTTTTTTGTCAAAGGAAATTTTTTAGTGAGCATATTGGCCTTGCCTTTTGAATAAACAAATAGATTCGCAAGTCTTTTTCTTGTATTCAATATGTTGCAATATTTTGTTTTAATTGAACTTCATAGCAAAAATCCAGTCACTCGAAGGTTCTAAAATCTCTTAAAGCCCCTGAAGGGGTCTGGTAGAGCCCCAGGGGTTCCAAAGACCACACAGTATCTAGATGAACTTACCGGGTAATTTAAAAATTAAAAGTATTGTTGTGTGACAACAAAAACTTTATCATCAACTTTGATTTGCATGTTTCATTCTTCGCATTTTATTAGAGGAAGTGTACCCGCATTTGAATTAAGAGATAATGGAAAAAAAAATTGGAAAAAAATATCCTCAGTACACCCTATATATGTTATCAAAAGGTTTGTACCGTAAATCCAAAATTAGAATATTCCCCCCTCCCCCCCACACAATGTGAAATTTTTCATTATTAACACATGTAACTTAAAAGGAATTTGTAAGTACCCGTATCGATGGTCACATGGTTTAATACGTCACGCTTGTATTGGGTTGGATCTCGAGTGACGGAGATATTGAGGTTCGAGTTCCGGTACCGGTTTTCCTAAAAAGATTTTCCATTCTTATTACACGCAAATTCAGATACATTTTTTCTTCTTAAATTCTAGGTACTAAGACACGGTGGAAATAAAAAGCACCATTCTAATTTTTGTATAAAAAGGCTCTGTTCTAAAACCTATTCACAATTCATGAAGGCAGTCCATATGGTTATTATTAATTCAAGACTATTAATTTATCGGCTACCATTTACATCCTTTAAATCTCCAAGGTCCTAAATACTACTGACAGGGTCGGTGTGGATTAGAAGCTTTCATTGAATATCTTGAATCTACATATAGGGATTAGAATAGGTTCGAATCCTGGCTGGGTGCACTGAGGGTGGTTTTTCACATTGTGATTTCCATAGTAAAATATTAAGACTATCTTTTCAGGCAAATTTTAGTGCTTTTCCTATTTACTAGCTCCTTTAATCTCCCTCTTAAATTATGTATTTATTACCTATTCTGTTAAATGTACCAATATAATCAACATATTTTTAAATTCATATCCAAGAATAATATATATTTATTCTTTGTATCTCTTTCATAAATAAACGTGGTTATTAAAAATATTATAGTTCGGCTAACCTCAATTCTGGGAACGCCACGAGATGGCACGCATGGCAATGAGTGTTACACCTGTGTTGTGCGGGTAGCACACTTCTAAGGGGGGGGGGGTTACAGGCCAATCATTTTATTTAATTGAAGACTTTACAAGGCTAATTATGGTTTTATTTGAGGGTAAAAGGGGTAAAGGGTAAAAATAAGAGAAATTATACCGGCCTTTTCCCGGAGAAAAGGGAGTAGCGGTAAGGAACCATCATAGAAAAAAAAATTGAAAATTGACTTCCGTGTAGTTGATAACTAGCCTACATTGAATGGAAATGGACTAAACTAAATTTAACAAAATGTTTCCATACAAACGATGAATAAAAAACACTTCTCGTATATTAATACAGAGCGAGTAAAACTAAATCTCGTAAACCACCGCAACCATGAATTAATTGAACCTAATTATATTTGTTAATTTAAATAATTGGTTCAAAAATTCTCACTAAAGCCCATCGAAAAAAAAATTAACTATAATACAACTATAAAGTTTATTTTCAATATATAGAACATGTCTAAGTTTAGACTTTAATATTTAATAAAAACTTTCAAATTTAATAAATAACTTCATGCATTACGTAAATGACGCCGATAACATAAGTCTGCCAAGCAAATGCTGTGTTGAATTACTCATTGTTTATTTGAAAAAAAAAATCGCGCTTAAAAATCAGGTTCAACAACATATAAAAACAAAATACTTTGGGATTGATGTACAGGCTGGACAACCTTTTTACCTCAAGTGTTTCAGCTGTAAAAACTAAAAGTTACTAGAGAGAGCATCGCACTTGTCTGCTACCTAGCGGCAACGCATGTAAGCATTAATTTAATGGTATAAAATAGGTTGTAAACAACAAAACGACAGTCGAGCATCAAACTGCTGTACACCAGTGTGTGTAAGTAGTTTGGTTCACTGTTTAAATTTTTTTATTTTTTTAATCAAATGTGTTTCAATTGAACAAGTGTAGGCAGTCCACTCGAAGTCAAGTTAAAAACGCGATAAAGTGATTTCAATCTTTCAACAATTCAGTAAGTTGTCTTCATGAGAAGTCATCGGCTGATAGTGGTTAGTGCGTAGCACACTAATGAACAGTGAATTTTAATTTTGCGGCGAAGGCAAACATATCTACGTAGTGTCAAAATTAATTACCATGGACATGTGCTCGCTTCTTGAAGCTGACACGGGAATGTCGAACAGTCAATTAAATGAGACGAACTTTTGGCAGTTTTCACAATTCATCCCAGACACATTGTTTACAATCGTGACTTCAATGTTGCCAAATGTTGAATACCATCCCTGGGTATTTTCTATGATTGGATCAACCCTTATTGGACTTAGTGGTGTTTTTCCTCTTCTAGTCATCCCCATCGAAGAGGGTGCCAATTTGAAAAACGGTGGTAAGTTTTACTAATCATATTTCCTTTATATTTTTCCTACTATTGAGTCTTAGACGAATTGATTACATATCATTGGTTTAACAGGCTATTAACCTTTGCTACATTTGGTAATCCTTTTATTGGTGCTTTCATTCTGTTGTGATAAATCTCTCAAGGGTTATTCTTACTAGGGCTTGGACAATGAACTGCAAGTTGCATCATATTCTAGTGTGGAACCATGCCCTGCTTTGGTTTACACTGCTACCAACATTTAATACCAAGTTATTTATTGTTTATGTTTTGATGTCATAATATGTTAATACTTCAAAACGAGTGGTAATGCTATTTTTGAAGTCATTTATTGTTGTTTTGAATGGGTGTAATCCATTCAGAAACATAATACAGTCAATATTAGCGAAGAGACATTGTCATTCTGTTTCAACCTTGTTACTAATTGTGTTTTATTCTTTTCAAAAGGTTAAGTCTCTCTTATTTAATATGAACCTAATTTTATTGTAGGCGTATCTACTTAATTTTTTTTTATATAAGGTGTGATTATCTAATTAGACTTTAACCAGGAAAAAAATCTAATAACCCAACTAGTTAGCAGGATAATGTTCTACCATCTTGACGTGACCAAATAAACTGCCAAACTACATTTAATAGCCTGTGTAATAGTACATATAAAACCCTAATTAAATATTTATTGGGCCTATTATAGATAACACAGAATCCCCTAACCTAAAAAATGTTAAGGTTAGGTTAGCCTATTGTTATATTGCATGTATGGTAAGCCTACTTACTTAGAGTTACTGTTCAAATGAAACTAAACTGCAAATGCAACAAAATCGCAATAGCTAATGACGGGGAAATCTGGGTTTAATCCCAGTCGGGAGTACCAAGGGTAGATTTTCCTAGATGGTTTTCCACTCTCCCTCCACCCAAATATGGTAAATTTCCTCTAAAGTTTAACGTTCCTCCTCCCTAACACATTAGTGTAATTAGTACAAAGCTATGCATGTGTATATCCCCATGGTGGCTACAGACTGATTCCAGGGAAAACAAATAAAAATAAGGAAAAGTCAGGGATCTTAAATTGGAAACAAATGTAAGAGATTTTGTTTCTCATTGTTAACAATCCATGCAGCGTCTAGATATAGTATCCTGCTAACATGAGTTGGTTATACAGGGTTTGTTTTAAAGCACATTCACGTGGGGACACTTAAATAATAGGTTAGCTAAAGCATTAAATAGGGCTACTGGAAAAATAACTTATACGGATGTGGACGTTTAAAAGCTGTTAGGATTGTTTTCTAAAATGTGTGATCAATGTAGATCTAATAAACAAGAAAATTAACGCACACCAGGAAAAACTATGAAAAAGTTACCGTAAGTGTGGATTTTTTTTTAATGTTGTCTGGAAAACCTGGGAAAAAATATAATTCTGTAATAAAGGTTTTGTAGCCACATGGTGATTTTTAAAAAAAACCATAGATCATCTTAGCTTACATTTAAATAATAATTACCCTATAAGAAATTATGATTTTTAATAACAAATCGATACCAATTTAATATAAGTTAAATCTAGGCCTAACTATATTTGCCTTTGGGCTTTGGTAGATTACTGCAGCAGGCTTTTTTTTAAATATAAAACTGTTGCTTGGTTGGAGGAAGGCTATTTTATTTTATTTCAGACTTAAAGTAACACCAAATTCGAGCATACGTCTTGTCAATCCAAGACAACTTATTTGTTGTATATTTAACTATTATATTTTCAAATGTTCACTGTGATAAGTTACCAACATTTATTCTTAAAACTTATTTCGATACCATAACAAAATAAATTTTAATTTCGATTAAAACCTCTGAAAACAAGTTAATCTACACATTTTAATATGTTTTTCCAAGAAAACCAACTTTGTATTTTACATCTATTTGTTCATATTCATTGTTGTCTGTTTGGAATATAAAAATTTAATTATTATATCAGAATTTTAATCAAATTGTTTAGATCAATGTTTTTCATCCTGTGTGCCACAAAGGGTCGGCAGGTATACTGTGGGAGTTCGGGGGAAGATAAAAAAGAAGCGAAAATAATTGAGGAATAAAAAATAAGTACTTTAAATCTCTAAGTTAAATTAGTTTTTTTTTTTTAAATAGCACAGTTATTAAGATTTTAGCTACCTATTGAACTTTTAAAAACAATATTTTAATCGGCCAACTAATTTTTTTTAAATTATTAAAAAAACAATGGTGTGCAATAACAATTTGAGTGTGTTCAGTGTGACTTGAGTTGAAAAAGATTGAAAATTGATGGTTTATATGCTTAGAATGAGAACAAAATCTAATGATAACTTTTCTTCATGGCTAGAATATTCACTTTACACTCAAGAAGCTACGCTATCTAGCAAATAACTTTCAATGGCCTGTACTGTACTTCAACCTTTATCTTAACCTATATCTTATATTTAAACTGATAAAAATACTTGGTACATGATATTCAAACAAGCTTTGTACATTTTCAAATATTGCTCAAAAGTGCATTCAAAATTTACAATAATCTTTTGATCAATCTTTCATTTCATTTGTAAATAAAAATTCAACACTTAAAATTTAAAACATACTATAGTGTTATTACTCTATGGCATTAGGAACTTGAAAGTTCTTGGCCACACTTAAAAAACATGCCACCTATCCTTATCTTGAGCTAATTCTATCCAGTCCACCTCATTACATCATCATCAGCTCCACTCTAATGTTATCCTCTCATCTGCGTCTAGGTCTTCTCAATGGTCTCTTCCCATTGGATATGTCAGTCACCACCCTTAACATGGCTCCAGATTCTTCCATTCATGCAGCATGTCCTGCCCAGTGTAATCTATGATACTTTATTATCCTACCAATGTCTTATGAGGAGTACGGGCTATGTAACTCAACATTACGTAACTTCCTCCCACTTCCCACTAACCTCATCCTTTTTTTGGACCAAATTTATCTTCCTAAGCACCTTGTTTTCGATTTGAAATATAGAACTTTCATTAATTAAATTATATAGATTTTGTCTGTAAAAAAATGAGTAGAATGTAGTTTAATTATATTATAAGTGAAAAATAAATCAGCAGTAGGGCTTACACACTTTTCTGCCCAATTAATAGAATGTACCAGTGGTCAAAGAAAATACTTTTCTATTCCGACATTATTTGATTTGATAAATAAACGATTAAAATTTGACCCACATTTTGGTAAATAAAGTTGATACTTTAGCTAATTTTAACCAAACTTAGTAAAAACACAGTTTTTCCATAGTTCATTATTGATTTTAAATATAGATTGTCAGAATTAGCACTTTCCAATTTTTTTTAAAAAGTCCCATGGCTGCTTGGTATGCAATAAAGTAAAAACACATTTTTGCTACCCTTTGTGAAAATTAATAGCGTACTAGTTATTACCATTAACAATAAAAATATTTTATTTGAAAAAGACCAATTCGTACTTTAAAAATAGTCTTGAATCCAAAGCTGAAATTAACTTAGTTTTTAATAAAACATGGTTTTGTATGTACCCTGCGTTTGGTTGGAAGAACAATAGAGAAAATTCAAACATATTTATTTGCGGCCAACATTGGAAATATTTCATCTTATTATTTCTGTTATTTTATAGGTATTGTTAATATCTATCAAAAATGACAGCTGGAGATAGGATGACATGATGTATGAATATATTAAAATTGTTTTAGTAAACTTTAGTAACTAACTTCTACTGTTCTTCCTACCAAAATCATACTATACATACATATTTTCCTTCCAAAATCTTATTTTTGTAGTTGCTATAATCCAAAGTGGATACACCCGGTAAAAATAACATAATAACATGGCCATTTGACCTTAGTTTAGCCTACTTTGTACCCCAGTGTATATTTATTCCTTAAATTAAATCAACCCTAAAATAATTATGTCCACACCATTTTAGAAAAAAAAATTATAGCCTACAATAAATGAATTGTGATTTTTTTTTCGTCATCCCGTCTTGCTACCCTTTCAAATCATATTCATGGGCTATTTGACTACCGAGACAGGCTTCATTTTCATATCAAGTTATCGTATTTAAGGTTCTTCTAACATTACTGATTCTGGCCGCTTAAGTTTATTTTGGCCACACTAAAATATTATTTGAATGTTCATTAAAATATAGTTGAGAATTGAAAAGACTTAAAGATCGACTTTTAGTGACGGATCAAGTTTTTTTTTACACAATCAAATGAAATTTTCCACTGGATCGACCAGTTACCGACCTTGTTACTTGTAGAGTGTTTTGTTTTTTTATGCCACATTTACACATTGATACAAATAATACATACCTAAAACATTTATTACTACTTTAAAATTAACTTATAAAAATTTAGCTGCTAGCATTTAAAAAAAAAAAGTTTTATGTGTAGTTTTTTTAGCACTGTATCGGGTTATGACCTTAAGCTACTAATTAAGCTGGTTATGGATGATAAAGGTAAAATTTAGAGGTGTACCCGCATTTGCTTGGAGAGAGAGAATGGGAAACTATTTATAAAAAACACCCTCAGTACACCCGACCGGGATCGAATCATAATCTCCCTGCCATAGGCAGTTTTAGTCTCTTGCGAGAGTAGCGCCTTAGACTACGCAACCACCGAAGCCGACTCTTGTGTAGTCTATGGAATAAGTGTTACTCTCCAAGGACAACTGGAAAAGGGATAGCTAATAAAAAAAATTGAAATGTTTTCTGAGAAACCTAGAAAAGTAATTTTTATAGCCATCCTGTAGTTGCTTTTAATATTATTATTATTAGCACCGCGTCTTACTACCCGTTCGTGTTATACGCACTTACGCTAATGTGTAATGGTAGGGTGATTGTGAGATGAAATGGAGGACCTACAGTTTAACGTGGAATCCGAACCACGGTGGAGGCCTGGCATTCCTCACATTCACAAGATGTCTTGTCAGAGGTGAAGGAAGGGTTTGGTAATCAGATAAATCTGTGCCGGGACCTGGGATTGAACCCCGGCCGCCAGCACAGAAGTCTGACACCTTACTCCTAGACCACCAGGTCACCTGCTTTTAACAGAGCAATGCCTATATATAAAATAACACTAATTAAAAGGATAAATACTACTACAAAAAAGTGTAGTATTTTGTAAGGGTTCCTAATTCCTACGAGAATCTTACTAATCACATGTGCGCCAATTAGAACATACAGACGGTTGTGAGCGAGTATGCCACATTGTGTTGCGCGTCAGTCCACAACTCCTCACATGCTTTGTATGGTTTACCAGATTACTGTCACTTTCCGGTGTATTGACATCCTACTGGCGGATAACTTTCTGACGTGACTTAATGACACATCGGATGTTTACTTGGAAGGAAACCGTCTACAGTAGCCCCATGACTTCTTTGGTGCTGACTGACAGCTTTGAAAAGTTACCAGACCAAATTATGTATCCCTACGCCGAACAGTATGATCTGCAAAAACATGTGTTTAGCAGCTGTCACTTCTGAAAGACAACCTAAATGTTGACTGTGAGCTGTCAGTCAGCACCAAAGAAGCCATGGGGCTACTGTAGGAATGACGGTTTTAGGGAATAAGGAGGTTATATTCAAAGGAAGTGTACTCTTATTTTTGTGGCGTGAGAGTGGAAAACCATATTGAGCGGGGGGGGGGGGGACCCCCCCCAGGACCGGGG
>CABFVX010003305.1:53661-68179 GCA_902151425.1 Timema shepardi
TGGGGGGGGGGGGGGGAAAACGCTGGTGGGGGGGGGGGGGGGGGGACACCCTCAGAGACCGAGATTCGAGCCTTGATCTCCCCATCATCGGCAGTTTAGTCTACTGCGAGGGTAGTGCCTTAGACCGCGCGGCCACCGAAGCGGGTACAGTCGTTTTAACATTCACGTTATGTTCACATGTTACGTAAAGGTTCCCCTCGTGTTTGTAAATGCAAGCCATCACGTCTAAAACGTCGTAGCTTTTTGTTACATTTTATGTTGTGTAGCAAGTAAAGTTTATTTTGCGGAGTACAGTAGCCCAGTGGCTTCTTTGGTGCTGACTGACAGCTCACAGCTGACTTCTGACAGTCAACATTTAGGTATATACCTAAATATTGACTGTCAGAAGGGACAGTTGGTAAACACATATTTTTGCAGGTCATTTGGTTCGGCGTAGGGATACAATATTTGGTCTGGTAACTTTTCAAAGCTGTCATTCAGCACCAAAGAAGCCATTGGGCTACTGTATATATATTTTGAACGAAAGCAGACCAAAGCTTTAATCAAACGCATACGTCTCAGTAGACTTAACTCTGTTTTTCAAAGTGTATTGTAATACTATTGTAATTTGTATGTGATTGCATTGGCCCAGTTTAATTGTAAATAATAATTTTCAATTTAACTTTATAAATACTTTATCTTAAGGCTACCGCTTACCTTGGTCATACATATTGTGTGATTTTATATTAAATTCAGTATTAACTTAACCATTATTATCGGTTACCCTCAAGCCTCTAGTTACGGCCTTGTAAACAAACAAATGAATTACTAAATATAAACCGCGGCACCCTTCACTTAACGTTAATTTGCCAGTGTGGACAACTCTTTTTTTAAGTTAAGTGAACGTTAATCCAACTGCATCGTGATGCCATCCATTTAAAGACATCAGGAGAACCATTACATCACGTGATCCGGGCATAGAAACCATTCGGAAGGGATTTGAACCCCGACCACCCCGTTACCCACAAATAAGACCCATGATCCTGACATCTAGCCAGAATGAAATACTGGTTGGGGGGAGGGGCGTTTCAGGGGGCACAACCTTCAAACTGCTGGAGGCCAAAACAATTTATGAATATTAAATGACTAGAAGCTATTTGAAGTTTATTATGGTACCTAAGGGCGACGATTTAAATGGTGTAAGTGGCCTTAAATACAATGTATCGAAGCTAATATTATTATACCCCCCCTTCCCCTCCAAATATGTAATTTCGAGATAACTTTTTAATGTGTGTAGCACTGTAGTGGAATAGTTTATGAATATCAAGTTGTAATTCTTGTCAAAAAAAATTCATCCTCTACGTTCGCCACCTCTTTAATTTCTATATCCCAATTTTCTTACGAATATTATTATTATTTAGCACCGCGTCTTACTACCCGTTCGGGTTATACGCTTTAAGTACTAATTACTCTGATGAATTAGGAATCGGGAAGGTTGAATTAGAGGAAGTAAACCCGCATTTGCGTGGAGGGAAAGTGGAAAACCATTTAGGAAAAACCACCTCCAGTTCACCCGACCGAGATTCGAACCTCGATCTCCCCGTCCTCAGCAGTCGAGCTCAACACGACAAACGCGTTAGCTAACTACGCCACCGAGGCGGGTTCTTACGAATAGACATGTCTGGCAGCCAGAAAAAGAATATTTTTTTAATGTGTTTATACGTCAAGTCATGTGATCAACAGCCTGTCACTTTAGATTATTATCAACTAGCATTGAAGTAAGACCTACCTCAGCTAGCTTTGCCCGGGAGAATTATTTTAGGGTAAAAAGGATAAAGGGGTAAAATGGTAAAAAGAATTAACTGGGTGAAAAAAAGGGTAAATCAATTCAAAAATTTAAAACTTCTTTTTCCAGATGCACATGTTTTTGCGCGGGGGCTACTAATTATTAAAGTTCAGTCCTTCTGCATGCGATAGAGATCGCGCAACGCTCATGACAAACTCATACATATAAAATAACTTAAATAATATGGTAAAATGATAGCAATGTTGACTATGGCCCACAGTAAATATGTTTGTAATTTCTGAAAGGTGCTCCAAATTTCTATTCCTAATATTATCACCGCGTCTTACTACCCGTTAGGGTTATACGCACTTACGCTAATGTGTAATAGTAGGGTGATTGTGAGATGAAAATGGAGGACCTACAGTTTAACGTGGGATCCGAACCACGGTAGAGGCCTGGCATTCCACACATTCACAAGTTGTGATTAATACACGTCTTGTCGGAGGTGAAGGAAGGGTTTGGCAATCATATAAATCTGTGCCGGGACCAAGGATTGAACCCCTGATCCCCTGAATAGAAGTCTGACACCTCACCCCCTAGACCGCCAGGTCACCCATGAGTCCTAATAAATAAACCCCCTGACGATCCGCGGTACAAGGACGCGAGTTTGATTTGATTTGTGAACAGTCCCCCTACTCTTGACTTTAGCAGAGTCGAATAATCTTTAGACAGAACTGGTCATGCAAGGTCAAGCAAGACACAATAAGTGGAACCAGTTTCCTCTACACATTTGTGTTCTGAGAAATGAAAACATGACTCTGAAGGACCCTTTTATGACGAGAGTTGGATTAGATTACACTGTAGGTCTAGCTAATAATCCAAAGTCGAAGTTCAGTCTTGGATTTGTATTATAAAAATTGTATATACTTTCATAAGAATATATTTCTTAACTATGGTACAGTAGCCTCACGGCTTCTTTGGTGCTGACTGACAGGTTTAAAAAGTTACCAGACCAAATTACGTATCCTTACGCCGAATCAAATGATCTGCAAAACATGTGTTTAGCAACTGTCACTTCTGACATTCAAAATTTAGGTATATACCTAACTTTTGACTGTCAGAAGTCAGCTGTGAGCTGTCAGTCAGCACCAAAGAAGCCATGGGGCTACTGTATCAAAGAACAGAGCTAAGAAATTTTGAAAATAAGGGGATACATACTATAGGGGGAGAGGGCATGTCCCCCGCTCCCACAGCTAGGCGTTCCAGCCCATGAATGAGATACATTTGATAGAACTAACTCAAAATAGAAATAGAGTATAATGAGGTGGACTGGATAGAACTACCTCAATATAGGGATATAGTGAAATGAGGTGGACTGGATAGAACTAGCTCAAGATAGGAATAGGTTGTAATGAGGTGGACTGGATATAACTATCTCAAAATAGGAATAGGTTGTAATGAGGTGGACTGAAAGGGGTACCGTATAATAAGGTGGACTGGATAGAAGAACTAGCTCAAAATAGGAATAGGTTATAATGAGGTGGACTGGATTGAACTAGATCAAGTTAATAATAGGTGGCGTACTTTTATTGCGGAAATGAACTTTCTAGTTTCTAATGCCAATGTCAGAGTACCTACAGTAGTCTCATGGCTTCTTTGGTGCTGACTGATAGATTTAAAAAGTTACCATACCAAATTACGTATCCCTACGCCAAACCAGATGATCTGTAAAAACATGTGTTTAGCAGCTGTCACTTTTGACAGTAAAAATTTAGGTATATACCTAAATATTGACTGTCAGAAGTCAGCTGTTAGCTGTCAGTCAGCACCAAAGAAGCCATGGGGCTACTGTAACTACATAAGCAAATAACTTGATTGCATTATTTAAATTAAACCACTATACATTTCAAATTACATTCATTTATTTAACAAATCTAATGGCAAAATTAGTGCGGGATGTAATTCTAACTGCGGGGGACGAAATGTCACCTTGGGGTGAAACGTAGCGTTGGTACATCAGCTGAATTTCGACAGAGATATTCTTTGACCATAAACAGCGATTGCCATTTACAGATGAGAGACTGCTTTGTGTCTTTGTGTTGTTATCTTGAAATGTGTTTAGCATATCGCCGTTGTCAGTCGGTCATGAATATTGTTTATACATGGCTCTGGCTGATTCAACCCATTTATTTGTGTGATAAGGGCCGCTCAAAGTGTGATTAAAGTGGGAGAAAACGCCTCTCCCGCCCCCCTCACCGCCCTCCCCCCCACGTCTGTTCTGGAGATGCGACTATTTGTCTATTCATAGGGCCTTGCTGCGCGGCTCGGATACTCTCAATCGGACCCGTACACGTAAAACGCACCCGCAAGACGCGAACAAGGAAGAATATGACTCTGTCATCAAAGTCATATTAAAGTTTACATATATAGATTAAATGGAATCAAATTGATGTATGAAGCAGTTACAAAATGATTACTCTTACTGTCGACCCCGGTGGTCTTGGGGTAAGGTCCCGTGGGTTTGAAGCGGGAGGTTTCTACGGCCGGACGAATACTTGCCCGTGCCCGGAGGGTGTGAAAGGACCCCATGTATTTCTATCGATGGCCTCCTGGTTCCGGACATGAGACTTTTGATACATGGGGAGGAGTCCAGATTATGGACACGCTATGTTGCTATGCCATCCCGCCCCTAATTTGATAATAGAGGTGGCCCAATGGGGCCTAGCAGTCATTAGTTATTTCAGCCTCGTCAGTCTTAATTTAGCTAAATTACATACACGAGTATTTCATTGCTAGGTTAGGTTAGGTTAGGTTAGGTTAAGCTAGGGTGAGCCAGATTAGGAGGAAAGCCCCGGTAACCGGTGGGTGCTGCCAGTCACCCCTTCCACCCGTGTCACCACCCTCACGTAGGAATTCCCGTGAGTTGCTCTTTTATTTGTCCGCAATCTGGACATTGGATATTAAGGTGGACATAACATTTTTGGGCCTGTTCGCAATTTGGACGTATTTTGCCCTGTTCGCAACCAGGATACGACCTTTTTATTTGTCCGGCTGACGTGTAAAAACTCGGATGGGCAAACACCCGGACTGTGTAAAAGGGAGGTAAAGTAAAGTAAGGTAAAAGGTAAAGTGCTCGTTTTAGTACCCGATGTTTGTGGACTCAAGCCCGACCGAGGTAGGTGGATTTTCCTTGAGCGATACAAATACGTAGCACAACTTCCTACGGAGGGGAAGTAAAGCCGCTGGTCCCCATGTCGATTGTGGTATGTAAAAGAACCCTGGAAGGTATGTGAAAATAACTTTCCCGGTAATATTGGTAGGCTCTTGTGCGCTCGCTCGCAGAAATATATTGTGAATTGCAACGGGAAACCACCACACTTTCATGGGATTTTTACCAGATGGTGCAGGCGGCACTAACTAACCGAAGAGCTGAGTTCATGCCCAGCTCCGGATGGATATAAATCACATCAAAAGAATAGTAATATTTAGCACCGCGTCTTACTACCCGTTCGGGCTATACGCTTTAAGTACTAATTACTCTAATGGATTAGGAATTGGGAAGGTTGAAATAGAGGAAGTGAACCCGCATTTGCGTGGAGGGGGAGTGGGAAACCATTTAGGAAAAACCACCCCCAGTTCACTCGACCGAGATTTGAACCTCGATCTCCCCGTTCTCAGTGATCGAGCTCAACACGACAAGCGCGTTAGCCAACTACGCCACAGAGGCGGGTATCAATAGAAGAAGTTACATAGAAATATTCACATAACTAAAAAATAATTAGCCCTGCACGGTGACAAACAAATACGCGGGCGTCACTTTATTGTCCATCTGCCCGCAGATTGTACGACCACTGTCACTATGTCATCCAATAATTCCTGTTTCGATGAACGGGCTTGAAGGGGATATATTGTATTTGTCAACATTGCCGACGGGTCATGAATATTCTATTGGCCGCTCGTAAGACCATTCAAACTAGACGCGGAAAGAGTCAAGGTCTTTATGATAATGGCGCTCACGTGCGAGGCGTTTTTAAATTACTCGACGGGGAAAATATTATTATTATTAGCACCGCGTCTTACTACCCGTTCGGGTTATACGCACTTACGCTAATGTGTAATGGTAGGGTGATTGTGAGATGAAATGAAGGACCTACAGTTTAACGTGGAATCCGAACCACGGTGGAGGCCTGGCATTCCCCACATTCACAAGATGTCTTGTCAGAGGTGAAGGAAGGGTTTGGTAATNTCTTGTCAGAGGTGAAGGAAGGGTTTGATAATCAGATAAATCTGTGCCGGGACCGAGGACTGAACCCCGGCCGCCAGCACAGAAGTCTGACACCCTACCCCTAGACCGCCAGGTCACCCAACGGGGAAAATAGTTTCTGGGGCTATTTAATTCTCACAAGGAGGAGTTTCATACAAACCGGATGATATTGTTCTCACGTGGTTCCCGAGAGCCATCCGCACCTCCGATTAATCGACACATTGGTAACACGACTGCGCTCGGACCATCAGAAATTGCATCCTAGTGCTGCTTTAGTCGCTTTGGTGATTGGATGGTCTAACGCGCTACTCTAGTGAAGACTAGACTTTTTGAGGCTCAAATCTCGGGCGGGTGTACTCAAGGTTTTTTTTTCCGAAATGGTTTTCCAATCTCCCTTCACGCAAATGCAGGTAAACTTCCTTTAAATATAACCTTCCTAATCTTTAAGACCATTAGCATAATTAATACATAAACATATAGCTCGAACGGGTATTAAGACGCAGGGATAATAATAACAATTCACTCTACTGTTTTTTCCAAGTTTTTTTTAAAATTTTTGTTTAAATTTCGAGGGAGGGGGCCTTCAGCCCCATGAGAGTCCCCTCCCTGGTCCGTGCATCTTATACTTAGTCCTTAAAATAAACATTGCCATTCTCATACTAAGCTATTTCATTTTATTATAAGTTATAACTTAACTTATTGTGACCGATCAACGTTATTTTGACCACTTTCAAATATTGTTTGAAAATACTTTATATATTTGCGATTTTAGAAGACTCCAAGATCGACTCTTGATAACGACTAACTATGTCCGTGAGATAGACCGTTTAATTACCCTAAACGTGTTTTTTTGCAGGACAGTATGGTTTTTTTAGGGAGGTGTTCCGTTGTCCTACTGATCTGGTGGTAGTACATCGATAGGTACTGATTTTTAACCAAGAACTTAACAAAAATACTTATTTTTAGATTAAAAATGAACAGTGCTAGCGGAACGAACTTCCCCCGAGTATTTTTTTTTTCAAGGAGCTTTATTTACTAAAAGCAGGATTTTAGTAGGGAAAAAAATATCTTTCAGACCGGCAAGGCCGTAGCCAGCCAATATTTTCAGGGGTGTAGGGGGCACATCCTCCAACCGGAAGCTAGAAAAAAATTCTAAATGATAAACAATTCTAGAAGCTATCTGAAGTGTCTTGCATATAAACATAATCCCCTAACTGCCGGAGGCTAGGAAACTTTCTAAATATTAAACACCTCTAGAAGTTATTTAAAGTGTTTTTGCAACATAATACCATAACTACCTAAGGTTAGAAACAATTCTAAATACTAAACACCTCTAGAAGCTTTCTGAAGTGCTTTTTATATTAATACAGCCCCTTAATTTGTGTTTACATCTTAGTTATGATATTGTTTGAACCATAAACCATAAATATTTTGCTCATATATTTTTGTTAGGGGTGTTGAACCCCCAACCGAGGCTGAGGCCTTGCAGACCGGACTTTCTACCAAAGTCATTGTGTAACTACTCTACTCTTTGCTTTTTTGTTACGTGTGTCTCTCAAAGATGTTTCTTGATATTTATTACCCATTATCTGTTTCTAGAGTTGATTTGATTAAAATGCTACGTGTTTTAGAACTTTTATACTGAAGTGATAGCAACCAACATCTTACATTAATTTATAATAACAAAAGTAAAAGAAGTTTAAATTTGAATATATATATTGTGTCTGAACAAACAAGAGTTTTTCTTGACATTCTGTTCCTTGAAATTGACGGTGAAACTAATATTATTTTAGGTTTTATTTGACACCCGCCTCGGTGGCGTAGTTGACTAACGCGCTTGTCGTGTAGAGCTTGACTGCTGAGGACGGGGAGATCGAGGTTCGAATCTCGATCGAGTGAACTGGGGGTGGATTTTCCTAAATGGTTTTCCACTCCCCCTCCACGCAAATGTGGGTTCACTTCCTCTAATTCAACCTTCCCAATCCCTAACCCATTAAAGTAATTAGTACGTAAAGCGTATAACCCGAACGGGTAGTAAGACGCGGTGCTAAATATTATTATTTTATTTGACTTGATGTAACTTCCTTGAACAATGAAAAAGGGAGATTTGATAAATAGTTTTGAAGTTCGGCTTTTTCTCTCTCTCTTGTCTCTCTCTCTCGGTCTCTCCCACTGATTATTTTATTTCTCCTTTTTTTGGTGTGTAACATATAGATGGCATTTTTTATTTACTTCTCGTCCTATCTTTTCTAAAAAAAATATGGTTATTATATATAAAGGGGCTTGAATTTCATACAAAATTTTACCATCCTCATCCCTCAATGCATGTAAATAATACGTACGATCGCCCGACATTAACTGTGTCTCCACATACGTCACAGGAGATGGTGCGGTCTCGTGTGGTGGGAGGTCAGTTTGGTTCCTCCCAGAGACGCTGGAGCGCTCAAGGTCGACAGCTGCGCCTCGACTGGATCGTTCCGCGCCATTTTGCTTGTTTCTGTTTCTCTTCGTTGTAAAGCTCAACAGAGATACACCACACATGAATACATATGTTGCAATCACGCGTCTACCTCGTGTATGTTGCGAGCACTTTGTTCATTCTTTTGGCCGTGATCCGCGTCTCGTCCGGTCTATGAGAGAAGGTAGAATTTATAGGAAGTGTACCCGTATATGCGTAGAGGAGATGCACCCCCCTCCCCTCCGTCCCCATTCCAAATAATCTGCTCAAAACGAATATTCTTAGTACTTACAGCTAAAGAAGCGTTTTATTCACACACACAAATGAAAATCCACGTTTGGAGCAATATACAGTTGATTTAGATAAATTTTTAATATGACTTTTATAATTAATTCGGTCTTTTTCATAATATTCGTGTTGTTATTCTGTTGGAGCACTTTAAAAATAAAAAATAAAGTGAGAATAGGTTTGCTCTGTTCCCTCCCTGCCCCCTCCCCACGACCCAATAGTTACGAGCTAGTGATGTAATTGCCCTTTGTTTAGTCATTTTTAGGTATTTAGAGTGGAGGGGTAATAAAACCTCTGCTAACCGAAATAAAGGGGGTTGAACCCGTTTCGGATAAGCACATTTTCAGATATGAATTCAATACCCCTCTGAAGAGTTAAAAAGGTAAACAAAATTACAACTAACATAATATACATGGTTACAGAAATGTATTTATTTACATACATTATTTAAATACATAGTTATTAAATATATTGCTTTATTGATTTTTTTTCTTCTTAGCACCGTGTCCTACTACCCGTTCGGGTTATACTCCTATGTACTAATTACGCTAATTTGTTAGGGAATGGAAGGTTTAATTCAGAGAAACCGCACCCGCATTTGCTTGAAGGAAGATAGGAAAACCAGCCTCACTGCACCCGACTGGGATCAAACCCTGAGCTCCCCGTCTACGGCAGTCTAGTCTAACACTAGAGTAGCGCGTTAGACCATGCGGGTCTACTCTATTGATATTAATCTAGTTTTAATGATAATAGTCTTAGTTGCCTCTTCTGTAGTCAGAATTCCTGGTTACAGGTCCAGAGATCCCGGGTTCGTTCCCCGGTGCTTCCAGATTTTTCTTTGAAGTAGTGGGTTTGTAACTGTGTTAAACTCAGCCTTGTGCGGACAAATGAAGAGCTACTTGAATAAATAAGTAGTGGCTCCGGTCCAGAAAACTGAGATTGTTGGTCGGAGGGTTTGTTATGCTGACCACATGAAACCTTTTACCCGCAGAAGTCGGCACTATCTTCGCAAGCAGACGTTGAGCGCTCGGTCGGTGTTTGGTTCGATTGCGGGGATGATGCCATGGTGTTTTTTTTTAAGTCTACGCTTTATTACTTAACTCGAAATACTTGGCTAAAAACTACGCTCATAAAATCCAAAAATAGTGTAGTGATTTGTTTTCTGATCTTATTTCCCTGCAGTACCGCGAATTTACAAATTTTAAAATTGAACTAATTATTTTTTTCACTAAAAGGAGTAAAATCTACGATCTGATTTTGAGCTGTTGTGGAATTAAGTTAGGATAGATAAGTCACCATCAAGCTCAAGGCACTAAAGTCTACTAATTCATTATTTAAATATATTCTACGTTACGGTATAAAGTGACGTCATCATGCGATCGATGCTAATGCTTTAGCTAATCCTTTGCCGATTTTCTTACGAGCAACATTCTAGAAGGCCTTTTTTCCTTACTAGAATCTTATTATTTATTAGAATTCTGATAGGAAAAAGAGCCTTTCAGAAGTTTATTCTTAAAAAAAAGGCCATAGCTACGGTACATTAACCTTTATCAATACCCCCCCCCCTCCCCCTTGCCTCGTGTTTGTCTCTAAGATATCTGTTCAAGTGGTTGAGACATTGTCAGTAAAATATTGTCACTTAGTTTTTCATTAACAGATAAGAGATATTCTTGCACTCATTATCACCTGCGCTTGGTATAAACAACATAAACAAAAGCTATTGTTTCTTAAGTGTCTTCGCCATTCCTCCATACCCCTTTCTTCCTCTACGGAATATAATCACCAGATGTTTTACGAATTAAGAACCCGTCTAATACCACGTATTACGGTAACTTAGGTGTATTTTTATTTATTTGAGGTATTTATCGTGCAATTTCTGAACCGACTATCAGCACACTAGAATTTCTATGAGCGAGATCAAAAAAGTATACCAATCTTGCTGGGAAAGATATTTTCACATACCTTTCCACAGTTCTTATACATGCCACAATCGACATGGGACCGATGGCTTTACTTTCCGTCCGAAGGAAGTTGTGCTACGGATTTTTATCGCAGAAAAAAAATCTGTTAACCCCGGCTGGGTTTGGACCCACGATCATCGGTTGCTGAGACGAGCGCTTTACCTCAAGACCCCCCGAGTTGGACAAATTGAGTATAGGCCCCTTATTGGCTGTAAATATTATTAGAATGGTTTAATAATACTTTCTTTTATTGATAACTACAGTAGCCCCATGGTTTCTTTGGTGCTGACTGACAGCTTAAAAAAATTACCAGACCAAATTATGTATCCCTACACCGAACCATATGATCTGCAAAAACATGTGTTTAGCAGCTGTCACTTCTTACAATCAAAATTTAGGTATATATCTAAATGTTGACTGTCAGAAGTCGGCTGAGAGCTGTCAGTCAGCACCAAAGAAGCCATAGGGCTACTGTAGTAGAAGTGCGCGGCTTAGCCCGGGGTAACCGGGCAACGCTTTTCTTTGTTTCAGACCGAGAAAAAAAAATCTAATCAAAAATTTAAAATTCCAGCTTTCGAAGTTCACATTTTCGTGCACAGGGGAAACTGATTTTAAATTTCAACCTCTCTGCGCGCGGTAGACATAACACAAAGCTCATGACAGACAGACAAACTCTTAATTTTAAATTTCAAACTCTCTGCGCGCGGTAGACATAACACAAAGCTCATGACAGACAGACAAACTCTTAATTTTAAATTTCAACCTATCTGCGCGCGGTAGACATAACACAAAGCTCGTGACAGACAAACTCTTAATTTTAAATTTCAACCTATCTGCGCGCGGTAGACATAACACAAAGCTCATGACAGACAGACAGACAGACTCTTAATTTTATTTTATTAATACCCGCGTCGGTGGCCGCATGGTGTAGGGCGTAACGCTGGGGTTAGACTAAGACTGCCGATGACGGGGAGATAGAGGTTTGAATCTCGGTCGGGTTTACTCAGGTTTTTTCAAAATGGTTTTACTCTCTTCCTCCACGCAAATGCAGGTACACTTCCTCTAATATAACCTTTATAATCTCTGACACAATTAGCGTAATTAGTACATAAGCGGAATGAGTAGTAAGACACGTGGTGCTAAACAGTAGAATAAAAATAAAGGGCCTTCCTGCTAGCTGTCACATACTTTCCCACCGTAGATGAGCTATAGTAACCCGGTTCAACGGTCGAATGGTCTTAAGGCAGGTGTTAAAAAACTCATTTGATCTTAAGGTGGGGATGTTGAGAACGTGAGTTAAGGGCAGTGTTTTTGCCGAGCTTTTTTTTATATAAAAAAATATATTTTTAGGACAAAATAAATCAAATATGGTTCCAGTAGAAACATAAGGTATAATTTTCTATGCATGGTGATTTCAACCGTTCTTGAAAATTTGGTGATCATTTTGTCTCTTAATTTGAAAAGTTTCTCAACAAATGTCACTTTTCTTATGACCATGACCCGGATTTTGATGATCTAAAAATTATAAAAAAATTACCTATAAATTAACCTAAATATTCTATAAAAACACTTTTAAAAAATTGCTTGAAAATATGAGCAAAAACACGTAATGGATGCACACGGTTAGATCAAACACACGATATACAAATGTAAAGTACCTAAGTGGGGTATGGTCTAAAAGCTATATAAACCTACAGGTATTAATTTCACTATTTATGGGTGACCCTGATCACATCTATACATGTATCTCGCTAAATATCAACAAGGCCGACGACTACAAACGTCTGACAAACCTCTCGTTTGTTTATCAAGATGTACAAACAGCTCGCTAAACTGTAGGCAGAAAGAAATTAACGCGCCTTGCACATGACATTCGCAATCTCACAGAAGCAGGCAGAGGGTCGACTCGTCTGTCTGTAAGTGCCAGAATAAACCACTCGTTAGGTCTCTGAAAATAACAAACAAGACTTCAACCTAAGGTCTCAAAGTGTCATGTTGACACTGACAGTGTCTACAGTTCGACTCCTCGATGAAGCAGTTATCAGACTCCTGAACTATCCCCGTGTCTATAGATCAAATCCAATTGACGTCACACCGTCGTCTCAAAGTGTCATGTTGACACTGGCAGTGTCTACAGTTCGACTCCTCGATGAAGCAGTTATCAAACTCCTGGATTATCCCTGTGTCTATAGATCAAATCCAATTGACGTAAATCTGTCTTATCAGTCAGTGTGTCATGTGAGCACTGGTATTGTTTGCTAGTCCACTCGCTGGCCTCTACAGTAGCCCCGTGGCTTCTTTGGTGCTGACTGACAGTTCACAGCTGACTTCTGACTGGCAACATTGAGGTATATACCTACATTTTGACCGTCAGAAGTGACAGCCGCTAGACACATGTTTTTGCAGATCATATGGTCGGGCGTAGGGATACATAATTTGATCTGGTAACTTTTCAAAGCTGTCAGTCAGCACCAAAGAAGCCATGGGGCTGCTGTACCTAGAGTGAAAGTATTCCGTCACAGTTGTCTTAAATAGCCCCTCGGATTTGTTTGTTTAGGGTTGGACGGACAGCTATGTACACTTTAAAGACCCTAAAACTGGTAAATAATTTTTATTTGTGCCGTTTGTTGTTGTTGTTTGTGGCGTTTGATGACACGCATTCTATTCACTCTGTCTCCGTTGTTGAGAAAATCGGGGTTAAAACCTGGATCTGGCACACTAGAGATTTCTTTTTCACCCATCCTCTCCTATAAAAAATATTTAAAAAAAATTGTGTTAAACATACCATTATATTTAATTGAGGCATATATCTGAACCGACAGATTATATCAGCGCGTGACATATGAACTAACTTAAATCTAGAACAGACACAACATCCAGCCCTCCGACCGTTAATTCACCACCGTTAGAGGGGAAACCCACATTTCGCCAATGATACAAAAAATTATTGGCCTTACCAGGAATCGAACTCGGTGTCCCTTGAATCACTAGACAGACACGTTACCGACTGAGGTACCCATTAAAACACATTTTGTTGTTAAGTGATTCCAACACTAAACACGAGGAATACAAACGTAAGCTTATTTTTAAAATTGCGTCAATTTTTAAACTTTTTACAAATAAATCAGATTAATAAGCCTTAATTTTTTACTTTTTACGCGACCCCTCGGGAAGAGAAAGTATTGTGATGATAACAATTCAAATTCTAGATTTGTATTGATACTGACGTTTCATAACTCTAAAACAGAAAATGCAGTTTTCGCGATGCCGTTTGTATCTTGGTCTATAGGCTGTTCTACTCTTAAATTGCAAATTGACTCAGACGGACTAACATATCTCAGTTTCCTGTTAGCCCCGTCCTTTTTATACCCGATGAAGTTGTCATTTTGTAGTTTAAAAAGTAACATAGTTATCTATATGAAATATGCGTACTATATTATATAACATTCTCTGATGCATCCAGTAAAATCAATATAAACTAAAAAAAACTGTTTTAAATCACTTACTTTTTACTAAATATGAAGATTAACATCGTGTCTCAGTTTTATGAGCTACCAAACATATCGCGTCACAAATCTTTCCAATTGTGTGGGAAAGCTAATAATTTTATGGTGGTTGTATTTTTTTTAAATTATTATTTAGCACCGCACCGCGTCTTACTACCCGTTCGGGTTATACGCTTTAAGTACTAATTACGCTAATGGATTGGGAATTGGGTAGGTTGAATTAGAGGAAGTGAACCCGCATTTGCGTGGAGGGAGAGTGAAAAACCATTTAGAAAC
>CABFVX010003305.1:68449-89290 GCA_902151425.1 Timema shepardi
CCCCCAGTTCACCCGACTAAGATTCGAACCTCGATTTCCCCGTCCTCAGCAGTCTAGCTCAACACGACTGGCGCGTTAGCAAACTACGCCACCGAGGCGGGTGTGGTTGTAGTAATAGCGGTGAACAACGCCTGCAAAGTCTGAAACAGTTGTAGTTTACACGAGGTTAAAATAAAAAGTATTTTAACTCTTGAAATTCTCGTATTTAAAGTAAAACATGACCAAGTTTATTGTTAGAAACTTTTCTCTTTTGATTTTACATGGTCATTTTATGCGAAAGAAATTATAAGAATAGCTCATTTTTTTTTTTTAATAACTACTGGCCAATTTATGTGTGGTGTAGTTTTTGAAGTTGCATATCGAAAAGTTCGATCCAACCTGCTTCGGTGGCTGCATGTTTTAAGGCGTCACTCTCGTGTTAGACTAGTTTGCTAACGACAGGGAGATAGATCTTTGTATCTCATTATGATGTACTGACTACTGAAAGTGGTTTTTACAAAATAGTTTTCCATCTGCCTCCACACAAATGCGATTACACTTCCTCTAAACTCAACTTTCCTTATCCCTAACTCATTAGCGTATAGCATCGTATGTGTAAAATCTGAACTGATAGTAAGAATGGGTGGTTAAAAAACACTTTTATTTCAAAACTAATAATAATTTTAATTTTAAAAGGGTGACCTGGCGGTCTAGGGGTAAGGTGTCAGACTTCTGTGCTGGGGGTCCGGGGTTCAACCCTCGGTCCCGGCACAGATTTATCTGATTGCCAAACCCTTCCTTCACCTATGACAATACGTGTATTAATAACAACTTGTGGATGTGGCGAATGCCAGGCCTCCACCGTGGTTCGGATCCCACGTTAAACTGTAGGTCCTCCATTTCATCTCGCGATCATCCTACCATTACACATTAGCGTAAGTGCGTATAACCCGAACGGGTAGTAAGACGCGGTGCTAATAATAATAATAATTTTTAAAAAAGAGTACAGTTCTACATATACAATAGATTGATTGATCTTTAAATTATTCAACTCCAACTTTCATGACTATTGTGTTTTTTATTCTATTAAAATAATGCATTAATAGCCAAGTGGAACCTGATGTTTCATTACAATAAAAATGGTTTATAAGTTTTACTATTACATTTCAAATAGTGTGAAATTACATCGTTAAATAGTTTTACGCCATAAACCAAGAAACATATTTAATTTGTAAAGGTCACACCACACGCTCATCTATTTTAATGAAGGGAGGACAGTGTTGTATTTCTTGCGGGAATAGCAGTTTTTAAGCTAAACACACCAAAATAATATCCATTATCTTCTTTTGTGAACTTTCTAAAAAATACATTTGTTTTAGTGAGGCGAGTTAGATATGTTTCCTTGGATACCCCTAGAAAGCAGTTAAAGTAGTCCTTATATGCATTTTTAATGGACTCCTTTTTTAGAAGTAATTTGAAAAAGGCCTATAGAAATTATATGGAATTTATTGACTTATGCGCGCGTTTCGTTTCGTCCGGTTGTCGACGACAATCTATCGATCGTTCCCTACCTAATCCCTTCAATACAACGGGTCCATTTATGTAAAATTGTCCGATAATTTTTTATCGTTGCGGTCTGAAAGGATATCGTCGTGTCCTTTAGAACGCAACGATTTATTTATAGTTGGACGATTCTATCACGGTGTATGGACACATTTGTGCAACCGGACGACGGTGGCATACTTGCAAACCTGTCCTTCCCTGTGGGCCTGTCTTCCCTCTCCGCCACAAGCGATTGACTGAGGTGGTAGTACTGCAACTCTTTTCAAAGACTCACGATATGACCGCAGAGCATAAATAGACATAAAAAAACAACTTAAGATACATTACCGTTGACAACCGAACGATACAAAACGCATGCATAAATAGGGACTTAAGTCGAAGGTCGCCGATTGTATTGCGACAAACTATCTCGTTCTGACATCAGCGGAGAGATTACGTTTCTTTTGTTTATTTCTGATTCGGACGCCCACAGGCATATATGTTGTACCTGTGAGCGACTGAGTAGCGTGGGACTTGAACTAGACCCGTCGTTTCGAGTACATAGTGATATCATTTTATAAAAAAAAAATATTATTTCTCGTTGGCCCACTTACATTCCAATTTTTTAGGAAGAAAATTTTACAAAATACAAACATACCTGCCTGCAACAAACATTGATAACATTCTAGGCCTACTATATTATTAGAGTTATTTTATAGTTAGGATATTGGAAATATATATCAAATGTGACAGCTGAAGATCATACACCATGAACAGTATACTGCTTACCAGAACAAGTTTCAAGACCAAAAACATTCATTAAAGTAAGCTTTCTTGAATTCGAAAATCCTTTTGAGCAAAACTCCTGTGATTTTGTGTTTTGGGATACTAAGGCTATAATGGATAAAGAGTGAATGAAGCAGTATTAGGTGCTGAAGAAAAAGCCTTACAACTATTGAACAACTATGTGAAAGAACGTTTGAGGAAGGAAGCTAAAGTGAGAGTATTAGCTCCATTGCAGAAAAATTGGACCTAGTTATTTGGATTAAAAAAAATCCTTACCAACGATTTCTGACTTGAGAAATGATGTTGAGCTTTTCTCTGGGGCTTTCATTGTAAGTCAAAACAGAGCCTTAGATCTGAACAAGTTTTTTGAACATAAAAACACCAGCGCTCCACCTTCTCTTTCCTCAAATGGTGTTCTACGATCATGTCAGAAACCTAGCTACTTAAAATCCTGGAAGAGTCCAATTGATCCGGTACAGTTTGAAGGATTCTGCGACGCAATAATTAACGATGGAGCCGCACTAGCACATGGTCTTCCACCCAAAACATCACGGACTTTGGAGAATACTGTGTACAAAGCTCAAAAACAGGATTTTGTATACATCTGAGAGGTTTCATGCAAAAATAATACATATTTCTTGGGATACTTACTCAAAAACTCGACTGAAGAAATCTGTGAGAGAAAAGAGAGGCGTCGGTCTTCGTCGCCAAGTAGCACAAGGAAATGTGTTACCACAAAATTTTGAATAACTTCCTCTGTTGCGATCGGAATAAAACCGAACTTTTCAGGTTACTTGGAGATCATGCACTTTTGAAGTTTGATTGGGTTCTCATCATTACTGAGATTGATGGCATTATTCGTTCATCTCAATTGGGAAAAACCTTGATAGAGTCAAATACCGACAACAGGAAGAAACAGATGGCAGGATTTTCTTACATGCTAAATATAGTGTTGGACGTGGAGCAAAAAAATAATAATTGCGCAGTAGATACCGAGGTGGTTGTTTTGGAAATATCTTTTTTCCACTTTCTCAAAGTTGCTGGTCTTTAGAAGATGTTGATTCACTTTGGAGCTAGGAAGCCTCAGAGGTAGATGAGCATTAATGCCATGTTTGAAAGTATAGGTGAAGATAAAACGGTTGCCTTGAGAGGGTTACATGTATTTACAGGATCAGATGTAACTTTATCATTTGCCATGAATGGGAAACAGTCTGACTGGAAAGTCTGGAAATCATTATCTGAAGCTATGGAAGTCTTTCAAGCTATATCACTACCAAAAGAGTATATCTCTGGAGAGACTTTTCAAGTTCTGGAGAAGTTCATTGTTTTGCTTTACTACAAAGATGGAGAAGACTTCTCAGTCAATCATGTTAGAAAGCTTCTCTTTACTTTAAAAAGTCGCCGTATCAAGTTTGCCCCCAACTAAAGAGACATTAAGGCAGCATTGCCTCCGTTCAGAATATCAGGCAGGATAAGTAATTAATTTGTTCTAGGTATGAATCGGAAGATGAAACGTGATTTAGGGACCTTTAAGCTGTCAAGAAGAAGTAAATTTGCAGGATTATTCCTTACTATTCAATCACTTTTATAAACATTCAGTCTACTATCTTAATGTAATAGTAAAGTAAACAAAATACTAAAAACCAAAGTCTAGTTTCATTTAACCAGTAATTTCTCAAGAAGTGATTTATTGAAACAAATTTTCTTGATGTCAATGGAAAGATAAAATAATGCTCTTTCTTTTGTATATCAGCTATAAAGGAGATATTTAACAATGAAATGTGTGCCAATTTTCATAAACTTTTAAATTGTGGAGAAACCTTAAGGCCTAGAAATAAATATGTGTTGACAAGTTAGTTTCTTCTTAGAAAAAGCCATAAATGGCTGTCATTTTGGTGTCCTGCATGGATGATTTTCAAGTAGTTCTCTATCTGAAAAGGTCTCTTTTCACATCATATATGACTACAGAAAGTGGCATATTCCAATCAAAAAGTGCAGCTTTTTGGCTTTATTTGCTATGTACCAGACCCACTATTTGTCAAATCTCTCATTAAATTGTCTTAGCATTTTCCATATGAACAATGTTCATCAGTTGCGTCTGAGACAGTTTTAACTGGGTAGTCGAAAGTGTAGATTACATGTTTTTACTAAACTTGTTCAGATATTGTGTGTTGTTTTAGGCCTAAATGTTATTTCTATTGAGCAACCTAATTTATTCATTTTTACATGGTGTGGCGAATTGCACTACTCATTCGCCACATCTGTGGCTACATCGAAAAGTATCGGTATTTTCATACATTTTCTTACGAAGAAGGGAGGGAGGTGTCGAAGCCGGGGATTTCAGAACTAATCTTACCTAAGTTTTTTTAAATCAATGATTATATTGAAACTAAATCTAAAAAAAAATCCCTTAGATTTCACTTACTTTTGATGTGTTATCCCTAAATATACTTAAAATCAAATATTATAAAATTTCAAATCACTCGCTTTATTACCAATTTTTATGTTTAAAACAAATCAAACGATTAAAATAATATAATTTACTAAGTCGTAAGAAGTTAATTTAGATAGAGGGATGGGGGGGGGAGGTGGGTTGTGATGGAAAATCTTTTACGATAATTTATGTGGAGGGAAGGTTGGAGTGCTGACACTAAACCCCACCAATCCGTGGAATTGGGTCATCATTTGATCCCGACCCATGTAGTCAACTTACAACACCCCCCCCNCCCCCCCCCCCCCCGTATGCCGGCAAAACACCGTCAGAATCACACAACTAATTGGAAATAAGATCCCCCGCGTCAGAGCCACCATTTAAGCTTTGGCTACACGGAGTCGATCCGTACCGCATTTTCTAGCCCGATAGCCGAATGGAATGTTGTGTATAATATTGTTCATCTTGTACGTAATGTTGGAAACAATGACAACAGCGTCGCACGTGCAACGGCTGTGAAAGAAATGCCTAGTTTTACTAGTGCCGACACAGCGACTGCCAATCACTGGTATAAATCACTGATCTTTTAAAATCAAGGTCATTGTGATCACCGATATCGTAAAATCACTGTTTCGCACATCCTTACAGTGCTTAGGGGTTAGCATGAAAACAAATTTGGAAGCTCCCGGACATTTTATTTCCGGTGGTTACACGGTCCGCACCGTGCCGAGCAATGCTCTCTCGACGATTCGTCTGCGTCGGTGCGATGCGGCTCCGTGTAGCCGGTCCTTTAAAAACCTCTGAAGTGAAGACGCGTGAATCTTGACCTTTACGTAAGGTCACATGTAATGGCGTGAGGGAGGTCATGGGATCGACTCCCGCAAGGTCCTCATTGTTAACATCCATAACCTTAACGTCGTGTCGCGTTGCTTCCTTAACATTTTAATCGATATGTTAATTTTGGATTCTCTTTCGACTTCTCGGAGAGAGAAATATAAAAAAAAAAGTACTCTAAATTTTGTTAAATGTCGTCGTTTCATGCTCCCCTGAAACTGAAAAAAGTGATTTTCGTGTTTCTATATGTCTGTGTCTGGGCTTAGCCGAAACCATTTTACTGAACAGACTGAAACTTGGTATCTGGTGTTTTAATAAGGTTCTTCTGAGGAGTTTTTGGAATTAAATATCCAACCCTAAAATGAAGGGTAGTCTACTGATGGAGAAAAAAAAGAGATTACTTTAAGTATTAAATTTAACTAAACTGATCTAATTGAGCAATATTGTATTTATTTTTACCATAAAGGTGTTTTGTTATAAAAACTGCAAAAGTACAGACTTTAAACGCGTTACCTTCCTACACCAAAACGGGCCCCTACGCCTCGCAGAAAGGTCGTTCAGCCAGTCATTCAGTAGACCCACCCACCTGAAGATAAGGCAGATAGGCTTCCTACGACCATTTTTCAATTTAAATAAATTATAAAAATCGAGTGATAATAAAAAATCTATTGTCATACCGGTCGATTTTTAGTTCCTGGGTCGGCCGCTCGACTGCTAGCGACAGACTATATAGATTGACTTCCTGTCTGCAATTATCGAGGGCAGGCCTTGTGTGGGAGAAGTGGCCTCATCTGATACGACCGGGATCGAGATTGCTCCTTCGTTCCGATCCGGCGACGTTATCAGTGGAAACATTCCCGATAGTGTTCCTTCGTTCCGTTCCGGTGACGTTCTCAGTGGAAACATTCCCGATAGTGTTCCTTCGTTCCGTTCCGGACGACGCTCTCAGTGGAAACATTCCCGATAGTGTTCCTTCGTCCCGTTCCGGTGACGTTCTCATTGGAAACATTCCCGATAGTGTTCCTTCGTCCCGTTCCGGTGACGTTCTCAGTGTAAACATTCCCGATAGTGTTCCTTCGTCCCGTTCCGGCGACGTTCTCAGAGGAAACATTCCCGATAGTGTTCCTTCGTCCCGTCCCGGTAACGTTCTCAGGGGGAAACATTCCCGATAGTGTTCCTTCGTCCCGTTCCGGTGACGTTCTCAGTGGAAACATTCCAGATAGTGTTCCTTCGTTCCGTTCCGGTGACGTTCTCAGGGGGAAACATTCCCGATAGTGCTCCATTCGTCCCGTCCCGGTAACGTTCTCAGGGGGAAACATTCCCGATAGTGTTCCTTCGTCCCGTCCCGGTAACGTTCTCAGGGGGAAACATTCCCGATAGTGTTCCTTCGTCCCATCCCGGTAACGTTCTCAGTGGAAACATTCCCGATAGTGCTCCTTCGTCCCATCCCGGTGACGTTCTCAGTGGAAACATTCCCGATAGTGTTCCTTCGTTCCGTCCCGGTAACGTTCTCAGGGGGAAACATTCCCGATAGATGCTCCTTCGTCCCATCCCGGTGACGTTCTCAGAGGAAACATTCCCGATAGTGCTCCTTCGTCCCATCCCGGTAACGTTCTCAGGGGGAAACATTCCCGATAGTGTTCCTTCGTTCCGTCCCGGTAACGTTCTCAGGGGGAAACATTCCCGATAGTGTTCCTTCGTCCCGTTCCGGTGACGTTCTCATTGGAAACATTCCCGATAGTGTTCTCCCGTTTCGGTGGCATTTTCAATAGAAACGTTCCCGAAAATTTTACTTTTTTTATAAAAGCACCGAGCCTTACTACCCGTTCACTTTATACGCTTAAGTACTAATTTTACCATAATGCTTTTTAGAGATTATGAAGGTTATAGTTATAGGAAGTGTCCCCGCATTAGCATGGAGTGAGAGTGGAAAACCATATAAGGGAAAACCACCCTAAAAATACCCGACAGAGATTTGAACCTCGATCTCCCCGTCATCGGCAGTCTAGTCTATCGTGAGAGTAACGCCTTAGACCACACGGCCATCGAAGCAAGTGTTACTTTTTCCGTTCCGGTGACGTTCCCAGTAGACACACTTTCATAGTTGTTCAGATGACGTTCCCGAGAATGTCACTTTGTTTTGTTCCGGTGACGTATCCCAGTGGTAACGTTCCCGATAGTGTTCCTTCCGGTCACGTTCCCAGTAGGAAAGATATCGAATTATTGAGTCATAAACTCTCGTGCAATGCATGCGACACACGACTTGTGGTCTCGTCTTGGGTCATGCGGTCAGTCTAACGGACATTTTCGTGGTTGATGACGTCACTAATCATATGGCATGGACATTTTCTACAATCGCAAGACGTAGCAAGCATAGAAAAAAAGATTTAAGATAAAAACATCCTAAGTACACCAGACCGTGAGGTCATCGCTGTGGATATACTCCCATTGTCAAAGATAAGACAGATTATTATTAGCACCGCGTCTTACTACCCGTTCGGGTTATACGCACTTACGCTAATGTGTAATGGTAGGGTGATTGTCAGATGAAATGGAGGACCTACAGTTTAATGTGGGATCCGAACCACGGTGGAGGCCTGGCATTCCCCACATTCACAAGATGTCTTGTCAGAGGTGAAGGAAGGGTTTGGTAATCAGATAAATCTGTGCCGGGACCGAGGATTGAACCCCGGCCGCCAGCACAGAAGTCCGACACCATACCCCTAGACCACCAGGTCACCGATAAGAAAGAGAAAGTGCTCTGAACTGGCCGATAAATCATCTAGGTAAAAACATCATCAGTACACCCAGCAGGGATGAGGAAGGGAGAATTTTATAGGTAATCTACCCATATTTGCGTGGAAGGAGAGTGGGAAACCATTTAGGGGGGGGGGGTAAAACACCCATAGTAGACCCTATCGGGATTTAAACCCCGGTCTCCCCGTTATCAGTAGGTCAGTCTAACATGAGACTGATGCCTTAGACCGTTCGGCCGCTGAAGAGGGTACCCCTCTAAGATGTCATCACATATCTTTGGGTTCACAAGTACTCGAGGTTGAATACAGGTAATTATTTATCTGAGATAGGAAAATTGTTCTAAGACATAATCAAAATAAGTAATGGTCTTCCTTTCTTCATATATGGACTCATTATTGCTAAATAATTATGTATTTGATGTCACACCAATCATGTCCTGCCCCCCCTCCCCTTCCCACCGTAAATATAGGAAAGGTTGACACCCACTGTCGGCCTCTAAACTAAAGAAATGACCCGCCTCGGTCACCGCACGGCCCTAGGGCGTTAATCTCGAAATAGAATGTGATTGTTGATGACGAGGAAATCGGGGTTCGATTCCTGTTAGGGTGAACTAAGGGTATTTTTTTCCCCTCCTTAATGATGATAATATTTAGCACCGCGTCTTACTACCCGTTCGGATTATACGCTTTAAGTACGAATTACTCTAATGGATTAGGAATTGGGAAGGTTGAAATAAGGGAAGTGAACCCGCATTTGCGTGGAGGGAGAGTGGAAAACCATTTAGGAAAAACCGCCCGACCGAGATTCGAACCTCGATCTCCCCGTCCTCAGCAGTCGAGCTCAACACGACAAGCGCGTTAGCCAACTACGCCACCGAAGGCGGGTCCTCCTTAATGGTTTTATGATTTCCATCAACGTAAATTCTTGTTACACTCCCTCAACCTTTCGCGTCCCGAACTTTTAGAAAGACTCTGTGCTAAATTAACTGTCGTCATGGCTGCTGAATCGAACAACTAAAAGTAATCCTTTAGGCACCGAACAAAATATTACTCTCGACCTTTGTCAAGGACTTTATACCGTTTCATGAAAAACGGCGTCGCGGCTGCCGTTGGAAGATACAGTTAGGTCCAAGCAGGCGTGAAGAAAGGATATATATTTATTTTTTTATGTCCCAGTTCTTCTTATCTACAGCTGCCAGGCTGAGCTGTATACAATAAATCGCATCAGAACCCACGCACGTGTTCGAGCCGGAGCGGGACAATCGCTGTAAGGGGAATGTCACGATGGTTTGTTTCGTGGAGCATAACCCGCGCATCTTGGCTTCTATCGATGCATTTTCACTGTAATGATCTAAGCCAGAGGTTTCCAACTGGCGGCCGCCCTTTTCTTTTGCGACGCACTAAGTTTCTTGGAAAAGTAATCTACTGTAACTTAAGTAAAATTGACGGAATAAATAGCAAAGCTATTATAGTTGATAATCATGGCTATAGCTGCATATAAATATATATTTATTTATGACACTTGTAGACGGGAATCGAACCCAATACCTTTGGATAAATACGTCAATGCTCTAGCCACTGAGCTATCCAGGAATAGTCCCGTGCCCAGGGTCACTCTTCGCTGATATTTTTAGGCGGAGTCTGGGCTGGACGTGTGGAAATCGTTAGCTACATTAATGGGTGTTCAATTAAGATCACGAGTTATCAGCTAACTCGGCCATTATCGACTCGGTAGCTGGTTTTATTCCGCCAAATTTACAATTACAGTTATAAGAATGCGCATATCATGATGGATTAGATAACTAAGCTGATCTATTTGTTGATAAACAGTTTTAGCCGTATCTAAATATCATATTTTCTAAATTGAAAAAAATGACACCGAGTATTAAGCCAAGGGTCCCGGATCCGAGTCCCGCTTCTAAATGTCATTTTTTAATCTAAATAACATTAAGTAAAAATTAATGTTTTTTTAGCCGAGAAACTGAAAGCTTTGCCTTGATCGGGGGAAAAAATCCATGAAAGTTCCAACTAATGTCCATGTTTAATTTCTTCCTTACATCTGCTGTATTATACTGACGTATCTAATATAGTAAATTTTAGTCTGTAGTTAAACATAATTAAATCACAATTTCTTGTTTAATTCATAATTTAATACCTTTTCTCGTTTTTGCACAACTTGACCAAAAATTTAGCCGATTATGATGAGGTCCCGCTACTAAACTCGTGGATTTGATTGTGGTCTTCGGGTACCTTTAATTTGAAAACCCCTGGTCTAAAGCTCTGTCCACACGTGACGTTTTAAAACTCTGTTATGACTGCGCAGGCAAAACTGGGGGGGCGTTGCAGTTCAGTGGTGTCCACACAGTACGGTCGTCAGAACAGTATTTTTCCACTCGGTTCCGTGGAATCAACCGTAGAGAAGTGCTAATCTGGACATTTTTTTTTTTCACTTTGTATAATTAAAAAAAAAGGCAAATTAAACGTCTTAAGTGCGCACGACCCTCAAAGTGTCCCAGACATTGGCTACTGAACAAATACAGAATTAGGGGTGTCCGTAAAAAACTAACGTTAACATTGACAAAGATCATTCATAATTGAACAATAAAAAAAATTGACTAAGGAAAAGATATTTTATTTTTTGGCAACCCTGCGATAATTGTTCCTGCACCAATATTGAAGTAAAACTTGAGCAGCATGTGTAGAGAAAATGGAGGGGTATGTCCACAAACAAGTCTGTGCAGGTCGCTGATAAATATGTCGCCGGCCCCGGTTTTTCGTTTCGGTGTGGCGTCTCCGCGCGTTTCACATGATCGCACAATTTTCGTGTCCACGCGCAACTGCAACGTCTTGAATGCAGGCGAGAAACGTAGTACGAAATATTGCCTGTGGACCAGGCTTAAGGCAGGCGTGGGAGAGTAAAACTGGTTTGCCCTTCAGTGCCATATTGAACTTTAAAAATATCGAGAAGGTCATATTTGGAAGAAAAAGAAATCGCATCAAACCAACCTTCGGGTTGTTGACTTAAGAAAAGATATTATTATTGTTGTTATTATTACAAAAAGAAAGGAGTAGGCTCCCTATATGAAACAAACTCTATGTTTTTTTTAACCATTTATTTGAAACAATGGTGCTAATTTCGGGCTTTAAATCTTATGACAAAATCATTTTTATAATAATTATGAAAAATGACTGTATATAGCCATCCATCTTAATAAAATGAAGAGTTTGTTTGTCATGAGCATCGTGTACCACATACAGAGGGCTAAAATTAAAAAAAAAAATCAAAAGCTAGATTTTTAAATTCTTCACTAGATTTAAAAAAAAAATTACTAACAACTTGGTCAGAAGAAATATTCTTATTTATTTGAGGTATTTAAAGTGCACTTTTGAACCGACTGATTTTATCTGAACTTGAGAATTTCTATTAGTGAGAGTGAAAGACCCTTGCAATTTTTGCCGGGAAACGTATTTCAACACACCTTCCAGGGTTATTTTACATGCCACAATCGAAATGGCACCGACCACTTTACTTCCCCGCCAAAGGAAAGTTGTGCTACGGTTCTTTTTGCTCAAGAAAAACTCGTCGACCTGTGCTGGGTTTGAACCCACGAACATCAGATCCTGAGGCGAGCACTTTACCTCAAGAACACCGAGGTCGACTGGATGCATTGCGTGGCTACCCCGGACAGCGTCGGATACTTGGGCTAGTTAGATATAAAGCCAATATTAACATAATTGTTACAACAATTAACTCCAATAACAATATGCGCTGGTTCCCTCGGGTGTTTAGTTTCATTGCGTGTGGGGTGAAATTCGACATTTTTTTATTTTTAAAATTGATCCTTGTCAAATAAAGAGTTATATATATATATATTGGAAAAGTGAGATATGTATATTGACAGGGTAGGGTGTCTACTATCCGGGAAAATCAGGGAAAACGGGGATTTGACCTGATCGGGAAAAAACAGGAATAAGTCGGGAATTTGGTAAATTACAATAAAAATTCGGGGAAAATGTTGTTTTACTCAAAATATGAAATATAATAATCATTAAATCAGTAAATAATAATGTTATACAAACTTTAGTGTTTTTTTTGTTTGTAGCTGTGTAATATATTTTACAATTTCTAGTAAACAATGTTGATACAAATTTTTAAAAAGGTTTTTTTTAAACTTATTATTTATAAAAAAGATTAATAGAAAAATGAGGGGGGGCGGAGGAGAAGGGGTAGTTAGAAGGATGAGGCAAACTTCTTAGTCGGGAATTTTAGGAAATGATCAGGGAAAAAGTCGGAAATCTCATTGGTATGATTGAAAGAGTTGTGTTATCTATGGTATTAAAGAGAAAAAGTTTATGTATCTTAGTTAAACTTTGAAGTATCCGTACATTTTGATAGACTAACATGACAAGCTCCTCCATATGACGCCAAATTACCAAATATCACATTCCAAAATGCTGTAATTAATTTCCCAATGTTTTACAAAAATAATAATTGGTTTGCATCGCGTGGATGGCTCATCATAAGGTCCGTATGACGCACAAAGTAATCACGGCGTGTGGGCCGCGAGTTTGACACGTCTGGTGTTTCAAATCAGCTGCTGCACAAAACTGTAAATAGTTCTACCAACCATCCATCATCTGTGCAGCGGAGTGTCTTTCTATCAGTGGCGTGTCTGGCAGAGGGTACAAGGGGAACAACAGGCATTTGTGGGGAGGATAGTTAAGGGTGGCGTTTTTGCAAAAAAAAAAAATTAGAAACAAAACTTTTTTTTAGCCAAAATAAATAAAATATTGTTCCAATAGAAACTTAAGAGTTTAATTTATTTTCACGGGATGACCTCAAGAGTTGTTGAATATTTGTCATGAGCACAACGGGATTAGATGACATACTTTTTAAATGAAGAGAAACAGTTGTCATTAAATTTCAGGACACCCTCTACATATTCAACAAATGTTGATATCACCATGTGAAGAACTCTCTGTTTCTACTGGAGCCATATTTGATTTATTTTGACAAGAAAGATTTTTTTAGTATAAACAGTTAATTTATCTAGTTAATTCGTTCACGAATCACAGTTTGTAGTTCAATCGTCCGCTTCATTGGTCGAATTGTCTAAAGACATCTCTCTCGTTCTATAGCCTGTTGAATACGGGGAGATTATGGTTCGTACCAGAGGCGAATACTCCACGCATGCTTAGCATTAGAGTATTTTATATTTATATTTTTTTAGCACCGCGTCTTACTACCCGTTCGGGTTATACGCTTTACGTACTAATTACTCTAATGGATTAGGAATTGGGAAGGTTGAATGAGAGGAAGTGAACCCGCATTTGCGTGGAGGGAGAGTGGAAAACCATTTTAGGAAAAACCTCCCCCAGTTAACCCGACCGATAATCGAACCTCGGATTTCCCCGTCCTCAGCAGTCGAGCTCAACACGACATGCGCGTTAACCAACTACGCCACCGAGGCGGGTAGCAGCATTAGAGTAAAAAATATTTTTGTTACAATCGTACTGATAATATTGGTGTGATGGAAATTCACTAGACTTGAGGGTTGTTGCTGCGCCTTATCACCGCGTCTTACTACCCGTACGGGTTGTACGCACTTACGCTAATGTGCAATGCTAGGGTGGTTGTGAGATGAAATGGAGGACCTACAGTTTAACATGGAATCCGAACCACGGTGGAGGCCTGGCATTCCACACATTCACAAGTTGTGAATTAATACACGTCTCGTCAGAGGTGAAGGAAGGGTTTGGAGGTCAGATAAATCTGTGCCTGGACCGAGGTTTGAACACCGGACCCCTAGAACAGAAGTCCGACACCTTATCTCCTAGACAGCCAGGTCGTCACCTTGGTTGTCTATACGTAAAAAGTTGAAGTTAAATCAACTTCATTAACTGTGCACTATTGATTGACTGTTTCATTTGTTAATGCTCCAAATGAAAATAATGTGTTTCAACTTAATGCGCACTATTCATTATTAGTTATGTCATGCATGAGTCTAACCCCAGTATATAGAAAATGTAAATATTTCGATGAACAGAAGATATTGTTATCGTTTATTTGAATAATGTAAATGTAACCTTGACCCGCTTAGAGTGGGTCGAAAGGTCAGTGATTTTCAACCTGGGGTCCGCAAATAAATCTTGGAGAGGTACTTAAAATAAACGTAAATAGGCCACTTTTTAAGTCAACAACCCGAAGGTTGGTTTGATGTGATTTCTTCTATCCATCTGGAGCTGGGCATTCACTCAGCCGTTCGATTGGTTAGTGTAACCTGCGCCATCTGGTAGAAACCCCGCGTACTAAGGGATTTCAGAAAGTGTGACGGTTCTCCGTTTTCTTCCACAGTGAATTTCTATGAGCGAGAACGAAAGAGCCTATCAATTTTTTGCCAGGAAAGGTATTTTTCACATACCCACCCGGTTCATTTTAAATATCCCAATAATTGACATGGTACCGACGGTTTTACTTACCCTTCGAAGGAAGTTGTGCTACGAATTTGTAGCGCTCAATAAAAATCCGCCTACCTTGTCTAGGGTTGAACTCATGAACTTCGGGTCCAGAGATGAACTCTTTACTCAAAGACCACCGATTTCGATCATATCATCATCATCGTATATAAATAAATATTATTTAATGATTATATGTGAACTGGGAGCACCTTTTATTTTCTCTCTCTCATAACTTCAAGGCCGTAGCCAGCCAACAATTTCAGGGGGGGGGATGATAAAATTAGCCCTAGCTGCCGAAGACTTGGAAAATTTCTAAATATTAAACACTTTTTGAAGCTCTGTGAATTTTCTTTTAAATGGTAAAATAACCCCCAAAATGCCGAAGGCTACGGCCTTGTATAACTTTCACTATACGCCATTGACTTTGGAGGTACACAGTTGAAGAGAAATTTATCTGGAGGTACTCGATCAAAAAAAATGTTGAATACCACTTATCTAAAGCGTCTCTCTCTCTCTCAATAGACTGACAGGGATATCGGGGTTCGAATCCCGGTTGGGTGTACCGATAGTGCTTGTTCCCTAAACGTTTTCGCGCTCCCCCCTCCTCGCAAATAGCGTGTACATTTATTTAAAACGATACCTTTCTCATTCTTAATTCAATAGCATAAATATTGTATGAGTATAGCCCAAATGGATGGTGATTAGAAGCGACTAGATTAGAAAGGAACGTCTTTACAACTTCACAGCCACTTTACACGGCCTTCGCGTTATAATTCAATTACTATTTAGTATTTTATTCGTCGTTTAGAATGTGGCACGGACATGGCGCAACATTTACAAGAGAAATAAAACAATAGAAGGAATAAACACTCGGCCCGGCCGTGACTAAGCGCCACGGGATGCATCTACGAGCCCAATTGGCCAGTTTTCGTGAGGCTAAGGTTATGACTAGGGATGTGGTATCGAAAGAAAAGTATCGATACTGTACTCATCTAAAGTATCGGAAGAAAAATATCGATACCTTGCTAGTATCGAAAGAGTATTGATAACATTTAAGTTTTAGTATCGAAATTTTAAACTTTATTTTTTTTAATCAAGTAATAATTTCAACTTTTGCATATTATTATTATTATTATTATTATTATCACCGCGTCTTACTACCCGTTCGGGTTATACGCACTTACGCTAACGTGTAATGGTAGGGTGATTGTGAGATGAAATGGAGGACCTACAGTTTAACGTGGAATCCGAACCACGGTGGAGGCCTGGCATTCCCCACATTCACAAGATGTCTTGTCAGAGGTGAAGGAAGGGATTGGTAATCAGATAAATATATGCCGGGACCGAGGATTGAACCCCGGCCGCCAGCACAGGAGTCTGACACCTTACCCCTAGACCGCCAGGTCACCTTTTGCATAGTAATAATAGTTGTATTTTCATATTTATTTAAACACTGAAAATTATAATTATTTAACCTAATTATTATATTATGTTTAGGTCCATCGCCTCTATGTTATATGTTGGAACTGGGAAGTTATGATAGTATTGTATAATGGATATTATAGAAGGTTTCACCATACCAACTTTCAAAATGTCTGAAAATGTATCTGATGGAAAGTTATTTAAAGGCTAAACATGATTGGTAATTTATTTTTCCATTTGTTTTATATTTATACTCTTCTTTAATCTTAGTAAATATTTAATCCAAGAATGAGGGAAGATAACAAAAAAGTGGTTTATTTCGATGCCGATCCGATACCTTAGTGTGAGTACTAATATCAGTAAAAGTATCGAGCAAAAATACTAGTATTGAAATGAAATTATCTATATTAGTAAAATATCAATACTTTTTTCACATCCATAGTTACATGGAGCCGAACAGCACAGCACCGAAGTTTGATGACATTTATTGGGGAGGGGAGGGGGGGGGGGTTCCCCTAGAGTTGGCGCCTATGATTCGAATGTATCCGTGCGCCACTGCATTATTACCATCGAAAGTTGTGTTGTTAAAACTCTGGAATAACAATGTTCAAAGTGTTTAAGCTCTAGCTTCATTTGATCCCGAATAATTACTCTGCTTGATTGAGTGTTTAAATCAGTTAATACATAGCAAATCAAATTCAACCCCAAAAAACTAAATAAACTCCCCTCCTAAAAACAATAAAAGCCAACTGGCTGGTTAAAAAAAATCTTGGTTTTTTCCCCAACCCTGGTGTAAATAAATAGTTCCCACTTGAATTGCTCGGTGGTTAACATAAAAATAAAGTTCGGAAGCTATCGAACATTTTTGGAGACTCCCGAATTGTCATGCGTGTTCGTGTTTTGGTGTCTTATCAGGTGTCTATACTGTCCGCACCGTTAAAGTGCCGATGCACGGCTCCGTGGGTGGCCGATCTTTTAGACCACGATATCTTTACCGAGCACAAAAGTACGGTCAGCAAGAATATAGTTTGTGCGAGATTACATTAGTAATACAAAAGGCTGTTTTAGATGGGGGAAAACCCGCCATCTTTCATCTGTGGACAAATTTGATGAAATTACACAGTTATAAGGTTGATACTATCTTATCAACACTAGCAGATGCATATCTCATGGCTTGACATTTAAATAAAACCGTACCAGAACTTTTCTGGGAGACAGGATGGAAAATTACATCGAGGAAAATCACCCTCCCCTCCCCCCAACCCATTAAAAATATATATATATATATATAAAATACCTTATTTATGGGCTCATCCGTGAGATAGTCGGTTGCTGTGCAGATGTCACGTTTGACAGATGATATAAAGTTTGACAGCTGTTATGAGTTTAACTTCTATGCTAGCGGCCGGGGCTCAATCCTCGGTCCCGGCACAGATTTATCTGATTACCAAACCCTTCCTTCACCTCTGAAAAGACATTTTGTGAATGTGGGGAATGCCAGGCCTCCACCGTGGTTCGGATTCTACGTTAAACTGTAGGTCCTCCATTTCATCTCACGATCACCCTACCATTACACATTAGTGTAAGTGCGTATAACCCGAACGGGTAGTAAGACGCGGTGCTAATAATAATANTCACGATCACCCTACCATTACACATTAGTGTAAGTGCGTATAACCCGAACGGGTAGTAAGACGCGGTGCTAATAATAATAATAATATGAGTTTAATTTGGGCAACCCTGCATAGGTTTTTACTGGCTCCAAACGGATATTTATATAGATCGATAATATGAATAAATACATGTATTTAGGTCATTACATGATGAACACAACCAATTAACATAACTATATTTACAATTATTATTAGCACCGCGTATTACTACTCGTTCGGGTTATACGCACTTACGCTAATGTGTAATGGTAGGGTGATTGTGAGATGAAAATGAAGGACCTACAGTTTAACGTGGAATCCGAACCACGGTGGAGGCTTGGCATCCCCCACATTCACAAGATGTCTTGTCAGAGGTGAAGGAAGGGTTTGGTAATCAGATAAATCTTTGCCGGGTATATTTACAACGAGCAGCGCCTTATGAATTACTTTGTAACCACAGCGTGTCCAGGGTCAGGGAAAATATGGAAAAGTCGGGGGGAATTTTTTAGTCGATCGGGAAAAATTGTCTTTGATTGTACATGGAAGAAAAATGTCTTAGTTGTATCTTATTCAAACATGGTGTTTAACTAATTGATGTAAATTAATTTTGATAGATATGAAAGCCAATTTCAAAAGTTGCTTTTTTATAACTAATTGATTATTATAAATTTTAACATCTTTATACATTTTTATATGGACTTTAGTTAGAGAAATTTGAATTTTTTTATCAAGGAAAAATCAGGGAATTTTATTTGCGAGATTTTCTGACCACCTTAAACCCCAAACACTTTGTCCTTACGATTCGTATTCTTGTTGTGTTTTTTTATGTTTTCATTTTATTTGTCCTTTCTAAACACATCAATGCGTGACTTACGAACTGACTTAAACCTGTGGACTTTATACCTACTTTAACGTTTAACTATGTACTAGGTTTGTGCAAATACAAGATTTTTAATTTCGGACTAATTTTGAGTCTTTGCTTACTAACTAGAATCGGTTCAGATATCATGCTTTGGAAAATTTTCGGATCAATTCCGATTTGAAAAATTTTTCTAATCGATTTCTAATCGAATATTATTAATTATAAATTTGTTAAAATTGTGCAATAGTTAGTTGATGTTCGAATGACTTTAAGAGCCCGTGGTAATAACCTTCGTGGACGAGATAGGCTGGGAAATTATTGCCGATATGTTTATCAATGTCACCACGCAAATTAAGATATCATTATAATATGTATTGATTTGTAGCGGAAACCAATCACGTGGTAGAATGAATAGAGAAATTAACTTGAGTTATAGGTCGTAAAGGAATCACGTGGGGGTAAGTTGTTTGCGACAGTGACTATCTTGTATTAAAAAAAAAGATAGGCCCACCTTTTATTAGATAATAATAATAATAATAATACTTAGCACCGCGTCTTACTACCCAACTAGCTGTACGCTTAAGTACTAATTACGCTAATGGGTTAGGAATTTGAAAGGTTGAATATAGAGGAAGTGAACCCGCATTTGCGTGGATGGAGATTGGAAAACCATTTAGAAAAACCATCCCAATTCATCCGAGCGAGATTCGAACCTCGATCTCCCCGTCCTCGGCATCCTAGCTCAACACGAAACATTCGGGTTATTAGATATTTCCTGATATTTATACTATGATTAATAAAAAAGTGGTGTAAGATTTATTTGATTAGTCACCTTTTGAGATTTATTTAGTATATTTTTTTTTGAAAAAAATGTTTTGTGTTTAAATTGTCTCTTGCTCTCCCTCCACGCAAATGAGAATACATTTATTCTAAATTCTACCTTCCTCGGCCCTAACCCAGTAGCGTTATTAAACGCGTATACAGTAGCCCCATGGCTTCTTTGGTGCTGACTGGACAGCTTTAAAAAGTTACCAGATCAAATTACGTATACCTACGCCGAACCAGATGATCTGCAAAAAACATGTGAAGCCATAGGGCTACTGTGGCTCTGATTGGTGGTAAGACACACACACACACACACACAAAATTAAATTACTCGATTTTATAGCCAATCTTGGGGAATGCCAGGCCTCCAACGTGGTTCGAATTCCACGTTAAACTATAGTTTTATTTTAAAATATATATGATCTCTATTAAAAGTTTGCTATGAAACTTTTTTTTTAAAGTGCGAACAATTATTTTAGAAATAAAACGACGGGACTGCAGTTTCGTAACTTGTTATTTATCTATAGACGTCCTTTTTTTTCTTCAAGTCTTGTTTACCTAGTAGTACCTGATTTTCGTTGTCAGGTACACGCTACATCACAAAACTTGAGAAAAAACAAATACAACTTCAACTTGATAAGATTACTTTTTTTGTGTGTGTCCTTGGGGCTACAGATGAAATGTTTTAATGGATTTTATTCAACCTTGATTATGTGTACATAACTAGAGTACAAATAGTAATTTCGATTGAAGATCTAAAACTAAGATGATTATTGATTTTTCAAAATTTGGATTTTTTGTTGTTGTTGAAAATGGCTATAGCGATTTTGTTCAAAATGGGTACCTACCTGGGAAGTGTTTTAAATAATAAATAATATTGACCCACTTCGATGGCCGCGTGGTCTAACGCGCTAATATCGTGTTGAACTAGACTGCCGAAGACAGGGGAAATCTGTTTTCGATTACGGTCTGGTGCACCGAGTTTTTTTCCTAACAGGTTTTCCATTTTCCCTCCATGCAAATGCAGGTGCACTTCCTCTATACTAAGCCTTCCTATTCCTTAACTCATTTGCGTTATTATTACATATAGCCCGAACAGTTAGATAATTAGATGCGCTACAAAAAAAATGATAATGTAGACTTATTTTTCTGTGTAAGATTAATATTAGGGTAGTTTACTAATTAGCAGAGCCCTGCTTTTATGGTTAATAAAAAAGCCCAATTTCGTTTTAAAGTTTCCCAAAAGCGGTGAATAAGCGGTGAATTACAAAAATCCTATTTTTGCGACGAAAT
>CABFVX010003306.1:0-43355 GCA_902151425.1 Timema shepardi
ACAGCCAATCAGAGAGCAGGAGGCGTGGTCACGTGACCAAATCCAACCAATAGCAGCTCTGTACTATCACGTCAGTATCACTACTCAGGACTGTGCGCCGACTGTGTCGTGTCACTACCACTCACACTCACAGGACTGTGCGCCAACCGTGTCATGTCACTACCATTCACACTCATAGGACTGTGCGCCGACTTTGTCGTGTCACTACCACTCACACTCACAGGACTGTGCGCCAACCGTGTCGTGTCACTACCATTCACACTCACAGGACTGTGTGCCGACCGTGTCATGTCACTACCATTCACACTCATAGGACTGTGCGCCGACTGTGTCGTGCCACTACCACTCACACTCACAGGACTGTGCGCCAACCGTGTCGTGTCACTATCATTCACACTCACAGGAGTGTGCGCCGACCGTGTCGTGTCACTACCATTCACACTCACAGGACTGTGCACCGACCGTGTCGTGTCACTACCATTCACACTCACAGGACTGTGCGCCGACCGTGTCGTGTCACTATCATTCACACTCACAGGACTGTGCACCGACTCTGTCGTGTCACTATCATTCATACTCACAGGACTGTGCGCCGGCTGTGTCGTGTCACTACCATTCACACTCACAGGACTGTGCACCGACCTTGTCGTGTCACTATCATTCACACTCATAGGACTGTGCACCGACCGTGTCGTGTCACTATCATTCACACTCATAGGACTGTGCGCCGACTGTGTCGTGTCACTACCATTCACACTCATAGGACTGTGTGCTGACCGTGTCGTGTCACTATCATTCACACTCACAGGACTGTGTGTTGACCATGTCGTGTCACTATCATTCACACTCACAGGACTGTGCGCCGACCATGTCGTGTCACTACCATTCACACTCACAGGACTGTGCGCCGACCATGTCGTGTCACTATCATTCACACTCATAGGACTGTGTGCTGACCGTGTCGTGTCACTATCATTCACACTCACAGGACTGTGTGCCGACTGTATTAATGTCATTACCATATACACTCACAGGACTGTGCGCCGACTGTGTCGTGTCTTTACCATTTACACTCACAGGACTGTGTGCCGACTGTGTCGTGTCTTTACCATTTACACTCACAGGACTGTGTGCCGACTGTGTCGTGTCTTTACCATTTACCCTCACAGGACTGTGTGCCGACTGTGTCGTGTCACTACCATGCTCTGACTGTTTTGGTCACTGTACTTATAGACATGTGTCAAACAGAGGAAGATGTGATTGTTGCATGCGGTCTTTAGTTTATATCACAAAAGAAAAAGAGAATATCACATATAAAGTCCTAGTTGCATAATGTGTTTGAAGAAAGAGATTAATTACTATCGTAATCTTTATGTTGCAAATTAAATAAGCAATTATACTCTTGTACCAACATTAATTTTCTTCGTCTATTATTAAACGCTGCAGCTTATTTGGAATGTTCTGCAGCCACTGTCTGGTTCTTTATAAAACCCTTCGCAAAGGTTTGCACTTGCCGGAAGAAGCCAAACTAGGGGAGCAGACACATGGTTACCCATAGGGCACCCGATCTCAATTCGCACTGACCTGTGTGCCTACCGTGTTGAACCGGCTCGAACGTGACATTTAGAGCATTCTTTTGAAGCAATCTAGACGACACACAGCACGGTCGGTGCAGTCATGTGAATGTTAATCAAACAACTGTTTTACAAGATTACTCATATGGAAATGACCTGTTCGAGATTGTCTGCACCATGACACAGCCAGAGCACAGTTCTCTCAGTGTGAATCCGAACTTAGTAAATGCTAATGTAACACATGAAGGTAGTATTACAAAAACAACTTTACTTTCACAAAACAACAATTCAACACTTTCATAGCATCCACAAAGCTGCGACACAACATAGCTGTGTAAGTTAAAGCTTTTCAAATAAAATAATTGATAAAAAACACAATATTGATATCACCATCTTCCAAAAAGATATAGGCAGTGCCATTACATATATAAATTAATCAAGGTTCAGATGCTAAATAGGGTCATACAATATATTAATTGTGAAATAACCGAAATATTACAAATAATTAAACGATTTAAATAAACCATTTAATATATTACTGTATTATATTGAAGGGGACTTACCCTTTGTATACAAATTGGGGGGATAAGAGGGCGTATCCTCCCTTCCTTGAAAAACATAAAGAAAACTTACATTTTAATTTTTATCATCATAAAAATTTTAATTAGCTCATTTTCAATTACTTTTCCCGTGAAATGTTGCAGGTTTTATGTAAAATGTTCACCGTTAAGTGATTTTTCGATACAATCTTGATAATGTATCAACAGACTTGTCTCATTACAATATATTAAAGAGTAGGGAACAGCAGTGTAGCTTAGCCCAGTATTTACCAAACATTTGTTACTTACCCTTTTAAGGGTCATGGCTCACCCAATGAACCTTTTGGGTGACCTGTTAGCTTAGGGGTAAGGTGTCGGACTTCTGTGCTAGGGGTCCGGGATTCAATCCTCGGTCCTGGCACAGATTTATCTGATTACCAAACCCTTCCTTCACCTCTGACAAGATGTTTATTAATCACAACTTATAAAATGTGTGGAATTCCAGGCCTCCACCGTGGTTCGGATTCCACGTTAAACTGTAGGTCCTCCATTTCATCTCACAATCACCCTACCATTACACGTTAGCGTAAGTGCGTATAGCCCGAACGGGTAGTAAGACGCGGTGCTAATAATAATAATAATAATAATAATAATAATAATAATGTAGCCTACATCTTCCCACTCTTAATAATCATAACAATAATAAAAGAAAACCCACACATGATATTTCTTCGAGTATAAAAGTTTGTTCCAAATTTTAATAAAGCTCAAACCCAGTTTAAGGGTATAATGTGTAACCCCTTCCTTTGTCCTCCAGAACAAAGGCGGACATACAATTATTAAAAGTATAAAATAAATAGAATAAATGGTGAGTAAGCCGATAGGACAATAAAAGACAAATATATCATACTCTAATATATTTGTTCCTGTTCCCCCAAACCCACTCAAAAATTATCGTGCCAGGCAAAAAAGGAACCAACAAACTATAAATCAAGGATATTTTCTATTCGGTAAACTTAAAACATAGTTGAAATAAGCGGACAGAAACATCAGAAGTTAGTTAAATGCAATTTTTTATTTGTAAACAAAGGGTAAATCATGAATTATAAATTAGATAAATATGAATTATATATATTTATAAGATTCTAGCGATATTATACAAAAGGATTTTGACTATATTCGACATTATTGGTTTCGCATATGTTAAATAGTAAGTTCCAGTAATTAACCAAATTTAGAATATTTAATTGCGTGTTTTCTCATACTAAAGCCAGACAAGGTATGGACCTAAACTTATTAAATATTTGTAGAGTCACAAGGACTTTGAACATTTTAAATAATCCAATATACACAAATCTACAGGGGCTTCAAGCGCTAAATATATATATCTCAAAAACATTGCCCAAGTCAAAAAGGGACTTAAAGATTTGAACCAATTCAGTATTATACGAGTCAAAGGGACTCCCACCATTAAACTTTTAAATAGATCCACGATCTGAAGGATATCAACATTTGACGATATTAAATGATTCACAAGCCATATAAATTTAAAGATAAACGTCTCAAAATTAATTGAGTCGGATGGACTCCAAAGATTACACATAATACGTATTACACAAGTCTAGGGACTTTAAAGATAAACGTCATAATCATGTAACCTACTTATTGTTTTTTAACAAAGCCCATGATTTACGTATCATAAATCTCCCACGCCAACAAGTTTTTTTATACAAATTACCCATTAGTGAATATTACACATAATAATTATATTACAAGTCAAAAGGACTCCAACAGTCAAACATCTTGCTAAGTTCCCAGGTCTAAAGGTATTCAAGATTGAAAAATATTAAGTATTGCATAAGTCAAAAGGGCTTTAAATTCCAAATATATTATCAATACATTTTATAATATATAAAAGTAAGATGGACATATAATATTATAATGTCTTCCAGATTCAAAGAGCGTACGGTATTAAATATTTTGCAAGTTAAAATAATAATAATAATAATTATTATTATTATTATTATCACCACGTCTTATTTATTACCCGTTCGGGTTATACGCTAATGTGTAATGGTAGGGTGATTGTGAGATGAAATGGAGGACCTACAGTTTATTATTATTATTATTATTATTATTAGCACCGCGTCTTACTACCCGTTCGGGTTATACGCACTTACGCTAATGTGTGGTGGTAGGGTGATTGTGAGATTAAATGAAGGACCTACAGTTTAACGAGGAATCCGAATCACGGTGGAGGCCTGGCATTCCCCACATTCACAAGTAGTGGTTAATACACGTATTGTAAGAGGGGAAGGAAGGGTTTGGAAATCAGATAAATCTGTGCCGGGACCGAGGATTGAACCCCGGCCGCCAGCACAGAAGTTGCAAGTTAAAATGGATTAAACCTATTAAAAGTTTTTACGAGCTTAATGAACTTCATAATTTGAAGTCGTAATATAAAAGATGATATTCAAGCCAAAAATAAATTTAGACACACAAAGGCCAACCAAATAATTTACAGCTTACATTATTTACAACATGCAGTTGTGTCCTAGGTTGCTATCCTATCAAGAGTGTCTGTATCGCCGTTCTCCTACCAGTATTTATTTGATCTTAGTTTCTCAGAGAGGGGGGAAGGAGGGGTTACACATACAAGAGAAAACACAGAAACAAAAGAGAGAAGGAAGGGGTAATGGGAGGGGAGTATGCGAGGAGCAGCGTCGGGGAAATTCCAGAATAGTCTTATTTGCTCACGCAACCTTCTCGAGCAGGAAACGTCATACTTTATCCCGGCATCCTTTGAGAAAATACATTGTTGAAGCGCCTCCAGGCCTCGCGCTGTCAGTCAACACATTATGTTTACGGTGACCGGTTGTGTCCGTGGGGGAAGCCAGCTAGGGACGTGCACACAGATGAATGGGGCCTCGGTGGGTTTATCCATTACTATTGCTGGTGTGGTAGGATATCACTTGAAACTATAGTGTCCAGTTTTATTGTTTTGATCTTGAACTTGTAGCTTTTTTATAAACGCTACAAAAGGTTTTAGGCAGAGTTTTTAAAACCGGGCTCCACCATAGCTTTATTTTTCTATCATCGCATCTTACTACCCGTTCATCTTATACTCATATAGTCTATTTTTTAATCACCACGTGTTCATATGTTCACTTTATATTCATATATATGATAGTTACTCAATGAGGTAGAGAGGAAGAAGGAAGAATTTCAGATGTAGTCTACCCGCATTTTCGTAGGAAGGAGAGTGGGAAACTATTTAGGAAACACCACCCTCAATAGACTCAGCCGGGACTCGAACCCCAATCTCCCCGTCTTCAGCTGACCAGTCTAACACGAGAATAACGCCTTAGACAATTCTGCCACTAAAACGAGTCCTGCTACTATAGCTATTTCAGGCTCCATGAGGCAATATTAGAATATTCTTTATTTGTTTTACATAATATAAAATAGCATCAGTAATTAGGATTGATTAGGAGTTGAGACCACGGATCTTGAAATAGGACGGACTGCTGATGATGGAGTTTTAGCCCTGAACGAGTGTACTTAAGGTGTTTTTCCATCAATGATTTTCCACTCTCCCTTCACACAAATGTGGATACATTTCCTCTAAAGTATACCTCCTCATCCTTATCATACTATTGATTTATATCACCTCATCTTACTACTTGTTAAGGCTATACGCATATGTTGTAATTACACAAATGTGTTAGGGATGAGTAAGGTTGAATTTAGAGGACGTGCACTCACATTTGTGTGGAGGTAGAGTGTAAAACAATTTAGGGAAAACCACCCTCAGTACACCCGACCAGAATTTGAACCCTAAACCCCTGTCATTGTAGATTCAGTCTATTACGAGAGGGACGCCTAGGACCATGCGGCCACCAAAGCAGATATAAGCGCGATTAAATACATAGTGCCCGTATGATAGTAAGATGCATTGAAACACATTGTGTGTTAGGATATTTCTCTACTAGCATACTTTTTTACCTCGATTTCATTAAGAATGCACCAACTTATCAGAATTTACAAAAAATATATATATGAACCTGTCATATATATTTTCGAATGATATAAATCATAACCTTGACCAATGTGATTAACGAACTGTGTGCCCTTCCAAAAACTTCCTTCCCTTCCTTTTAAGGGCCATCATTCTTATTCTTACCCTCTACTACTCCATTCTTATCGCATCCCCCTACTACCTCATTCACCCACAACCCCTTGCGCTGGAAATAACTCACTCAACCCAGCGGGAACTCACCACACACTCCTGCCAACATTACCAAGCAAAGCTGCCAACTTTAACTGGATAAATATATTTAAAGTAATTACGAAAATCCTATAGCTAATCTTCTTCATGAACACTATTGTTCTTTTAACTGTTAAAATACGTAAGATTGACCCGCTTTCCCTTTCTAAATCAGACATATAACAGTTCAAAAACTGCAAAATAACCCTTTCTAAGTCACGTATATAGCAGCGCAAGACTACAAAATAATCATTTCTAAGTCACGTTTATAACATAGCAAGACTACAAAATAATCCTTTCTAAGTCAGATATATATCAGTGCATGACTTACAAAATAACCAACTCTAAATATGGTCTAAGAAAGTGCACTATTTACAAAATAGACCATTATATTATAGCAAACACAACCAAGTTTTAAACTATCAAAACAATCAAATACTTTATTATTTTAGATTATTATTATTATTTATGATTAGCACCGCGTCTTACTACCCGTTCGGGTTATACGCACTTACGCTAATGTGTAATGGTAAGGTTATCGTGAGATGAAATGGAGGACCTACAGTTTAACGTGGGACCCGAACCACGGTGGAGGCCTGGCATTCCTCACATTCACAAGTTGTGATTAATACACGTGGTCGGAGGTGAAGTAAGGATTTAGCAATCAGATAAATCTGTGCCGGGACCAAGGATTGAACCCCGGGCTCCCAGCACAGAAGTCTGACAGCTTACACATAGACAGCCAGGTCACCTTATTATTTTAGAAACAAAGGTGTGTCGTGGAGTGTTGCCAGTATAAGAAGAATTTGTTAAAACTGTACCTGAGATATGCTTTCACCTACTTGCTCTTCATCTGACCAATCACACATTATTAATTATACCTTAAATCTCTCCCATGGATATTACTTCCATCTACCTGGCCAGTGAGTGTTAGAACAATTCACAGCTACTATATAAACAAACATTATCAACCCTGGCAACACTCGCCTCGCCGCTGTTCAGAAATCATTCAGCAACAAACCAATATCCCTTATACTCTGGGGCGCACTTAGGGGTATAAAGGACGGGACAAGTAATTTAAATAATAATATTTAGCACCGCGTCTTACTACCCGTTCGGATTATACGCTTTAAGTACTAATTACTCTAATGGATTTGGACTTGGGGAGGTTGAATTAGAGGAAGTGGACACGCATTTGCGTGGAGGGAGAGTGGAAAACCATTTAGGAAAAACCACCCCCGGTTCACCCGACCGAGATTCGAACTTCGATCTCCCCGTCCTCAGCAGTCGAGCTTCAACACGACAAGCGCGTTAGCCAACTACGCCACCGAGGCGGGTAAGTAATTTAAACAAAAGCTCAAAACACATAGGGGAGATCCAGGCAAAATGAATGACACGGAGAAAGAAAATATCGTGTTTTTATTGGAAATGGTTTAAAGTACATCTTAGGTAATTTTAGATAAGAATAAGGAGTTACTAATTAACTAGAGAACACTCTAGTTTGATTCATGCTTAGGAAAGTCTCTATACTGAAGAGTTTAAACATATTTTTTTGTTTCCTACGTATTTCCTAAGTAGGCCTATATTTCTATTTTGTTTTTTTTACTGTAAATATTGTTTAACCATTACTTGTTTTTCTAAAACTTATTTTCCTCTAAATTAATATTAAATATCGATATGAGTATGACGATAAAAGTGAATAGTGCAAAGCGTAAAACATATTTGCTATTCACGGATCTTTCGAGTTAACTCATGTTTCACTTACGCCGGTAAGCCCGTGCATACTAAGCTTATCTGGTATGTTTCCCCGGTGACGGAGAGGTCTCACCTCGAATATGGGTCGAGTGTACCGTGGGTTGTTTTTCCTGAATGACTTTCTCCTTTCTACATTCACATAACTTCAGCATTCCTACCAAATTAGTGTAACTTAATGAGTATAGTTTGAGCGCGTAATAAAACTCAAATTAAATAAACCCATAATTCTGTTGTGTTTTTTATGGTTTTAAATATAGTTTATTATAATAATAGCTAGCTGTCCCGTTAACTAAACAAGCTGCAATGTTTGCAATGACAGCAATCAGCAGTACTCTTTAGAACATTGAAGGTGATACTGACATCTTGGTTCACGTTGCCACTGGATATAAAGTTATGTCAACTTGAGTCAATCTATTTGGAATGTTGTTAGTTAAAAATAATATTACGTTAAACAAACGGCCTTTTAGTGATTTAGGTAATCGTTGGAGTAGAGCTGAGGAGGAATATTTAATAGAACCTGCACCAATATATCACTATTACAGTACTATGTAGTAGTTGTTGTAGTGGTAGTGTAGTAGTGGTGGTAGTGGTAGTGGTAGTGGTAGTAGTAGTAGTAGTAGTGGTAGTAGAAGTAGGAGTAGTAGTGGTGGTGGTAGTAGTAGTAGTAGTAGTGGTAGTAGAAGTAGGAGTAGTAGTGGTGGTGGTAGTAGGAGTAGGAGTAGTAGTAGTAGTAGTAGTAGTAGTAGTAGTAGTGGTAGTAGTGGTAGTAGAAGTAGGAGTAGTAGTGGTGGTGGTAGTAGGAGTAGTAGTAGTAGTAGTAGTAGTAGTAGTAGTGGTAGTAGAAGTAGGAGTAGTGGTGGTGGTAGTAGTAGTAGTAGTGGTGGTAGTAGTAGTAGTAGTAGTAGTAGTAGTAGAAGTAGAAGTAGTAGTAGTAGTGGTAGTAGTAGTAGTAGTAGTAGTAGTAGTAGCATTGGTAGTAGTAGTGGTAGTAGGAGTAGTAGTGGTATTAGAAGTAGAAGTAGTAGTAGTAGTGGTAGTAGTAGTAGTAGTAGTAGTAGTAGTAGTAGTGGAAAGGTGGGTAGCCCCAGACAGTCAGTGGTTCACATAATTGCAGTAAGGTGATAGCACTATGCAATCTTATATTTGTATAATAAGCTGGTTGCAATCAGTTGAGTGAAATTAGCCGTGCCATTTGGTTGTAACAGTGAATTTTCTCTTTCGATAAGCTCTTTTGTTACGTTCAAACGGGTGAGTAGAATAATCACATATTTATTTAGTATATTGAATGATATGTTTTTTCAATAATTGTAAGCTTTAGACCCATAGTTACTTAATCTTATGTTTTAAATAATGTTTGCGTTAGTGAAAGCGTTGAGGGGAACCACGGAAAAAACGAAGAAATAAAAATATCAACCTAATTTAGGCTTATATTATTTTTTTTCAGAATAAAGGAATAGCCTATTATGCCTAAATTCAAGGGAAGGCTATCCGACAGAGGTTCATGGGATGAGGTTGCCATGAAAAAAGCTCTAGACAATATTTTAAGTGAAACATTGGAGTGTTAGAATGTCATCAGTCAATTATTACTATTATTATTAGCACCGCGTCTTACTACCCGTTCGGGTTATACGCACTTACGCTAATGTGTAATGGTAGAGTGATTGTGAGATTAAATGGAGGACCTACAGCTTAACGTGGAATCCGAACCACGGTGGAGGCATGGCATTCCCCACATTAACAAGATGTCTTGTCAGGGGTGAAGGAAGGGTTTAATAATCAGATAAAGATCAGATAAATCTATGCCGGTACCGAGGATTGAACCCCGGCCGCCAGCACAGAAGTCTGACACCTTACCCCTAGACCGCCAGGTCACCTGTTACGCTAATAAAGCTAAGAAATGAATGCAGCTTACAAACAAAACTTGGACGTTTTGAGCAGAATTTTTCACAAAGCTTCGAATACCAGTTGGCTGAGCATGTTGTAGATATGGACAATAGATTAATGGGACTACATAGGAAATAATTTTTAGAGCTATCGTATTATTTGGCAGAAGCCATCAGCATTGAACATATATTTAATAAAGATTTTTAAAAAACGCTGACAAAGACTTCTACAATTCATTCATGAAGTGACATCCCAACCTTTCTTTGCGTTGTCCTGGATAAACTAGCCTTCTGAGGTGTGTGGGTTTTAACAAAACTCAAGTGGATTTGTATTTTGAAAAACTAAGTTTACTATTGGAAAAATATTCATTTCCTGCATCAAGAATCTACAATTCAGATTAAACTGGGGTTTCGTGTGTCCATAAAAATCCAAAAGTAATTACTATTATGGGGAAAAGACAAGTGGGGAAGTTTACCTCTGGTGAGAGGGGAAGAAATATTACAATAAAGGTGTGTATGAACCCTACAGGGAATTTTGTTCCTTCTCTATTTATTTTTCCAAGAAAAATAATGAACGACAGACTAATGGTGGGTGCATCTTACGATGCTGTTTCTGTTGCTCAACCAAAAAGATGGATGAATGGAGAAACATTTCTTGTCTGGTTGCAGTATTTGGTCAGACATGTGCTCTCACACCACAAAATTCTGTGCTTGCCGTACTTAATTATGATTGTCAAAATAACATCCATATGCTTAGCATTTCTCTCCACACACCTCACAAGCTACAGCCATTGGATAGGTCTTTTATGAAGCCATTAAAGAATGCTTTTACTGAGTCATGTGCTACATGGATGAAGAAAAATTCTGGAATCTGAATAATAGAATATGACATTGCAGGATTGATTTTCAGTGCATACACTAGATCATGTCGTCTTGACAATGCAAGAAATTGGTTTATTTGCAGGTATTCAGCCATTTAACCCCAATATTTTTTCTGGCCTAGATTTTCTTCTTTCACAGCTGAGATTCTAGAATAAGTGCCAAACATCCAGCACAGAAATCCTAATTCTGATGGTACCAAAGAAACAGGACGTTAACGCTACAAATATAATTTCCCTGCACTCTCCTGTCAACAACAATAAAGCTCTACCAAATCAAAGTCACATTAAAAACGCTTAAGATATATAGAAAAAAATTGTCACCCCTACCAAATTCAAGCCGAAAATGAAGAAAAGACAGTAAAAGTAAGGCCCAAAAAATGAAATGTTATCCTATAGCCCCTACAAGAAAATTATAGAAGAGAAAGCCATACTCAAGACCACTTTACAGGGGAAGTAATTAGGTTGTAAGAAATCTTTGAAGCTTTGCAAATCAGTTTTAGAAAAAACTAAACTGGACCAACCTACAACTTCAGCTACATGTGTAGCTAACAACAAAGACAAGACGGAATGTTTAATTTAATATGAGGGGAAACATTTGATGAAAACTGGGTTCGATGCTGTACATGTCATGAGTGGGCTCATGAGAGATACATATTATGATTGTGAGCTCTGTATTATTAAAAAATTATTTAATAATAGATAAACTGAAAGTATCCGCAGTTACTCGCCCTTGCAAGCATAATAGCACAAAACTTAGATGAATATTTTATTATTTCAAGCTATATTGAATGTTTTAATTGTTTCTAAGTGTTCTAGTTTGATTTCAAGTTTTATCAAGGAGACTAAAATATATATATATTATTCACTAATTCACTAATTTACACTTTTTATATTGATTTTTCCTGAAGTGTCTGGGGCTATCCGTCTTTCCTTTAGTAGTAGTAACAGTAATAGTAGCAGTTGTTTTTTGTATCGGGGGTACGTATTTAATCACTATACATTGTCCAGCTAAGCACAATGTGATTGTCAGCGCTGATGCCTTACGTTAAATATCGTTCATACATATAATAGTATAAAAATATGATGAATATATTACATTCCTTTGAGTCTATTCATACAATATAGCATGAATCTAATTCTTAATTTAAGTTTATTAAATATATTTATATTTAATATTAAAAAACCAATCTTGAGTCAATTTCATAGCTAATTTATAATATTAATTACTCTTGTATTATTACTTGTTCGACACCTTAGCACAGTCAGTAACGTGTCTGTATTATGACCTAAGGGTCCAGGTTAGACTCTTGGGATGGCCTAAAAATGTATCATTGGTGAAATGTGAGTTTACTATTTAACAGTGATGAATTAACGGCCGGGGACTGGATGTTGTAATTGTCCTAGTTTATGAATATCCGATAAGCCTAGTAATATATTGCTTGAATAAAAAAACTGACCCAGGTCACAGGCTGGAAGCGGTAATGGATGTAAAAGTAGTACTATTATTTAATTGTGTCTGTGAGCCAGTCGGCAATTTTTTTATTTCTCTTTTAACATTTATTATTTTATCTATTCCCTAGAGGGTATCGGGAATCATACTAAAAATTGTCGGTATTATTATTTTCATGTGTTGTTTCCCGTATTTATACATACAGTTTGAGCCGTTCTTTGTTGGTTAATCACCACCGAAACTATACCAAATTAGAACGTTCAACATCCAACTACCCACTTTTTTTTATAGTTGCTCTTTGTACAGTTCTGAGATAACCATGGTAATCACAAAAAAAATCATGGTAATTAATAAGACAAATTAAATTAAATTTTTGAGACCAAATATTTCCTTTTTTCACAAACGGGGTATACAAACATACGCAACCCATTAACAACGTAATATTTACCTAAGCAAGATCATAAAATAGGATAGACAAACTAAAATACATTTTTACAGAAATGTGTTTGATAAAAGAGCATCACAGTTCATTAATCATCATAAATTCATAATATCCTCTATTAAAGAAATATATTGAATAATAAGCATCGTGGTTTTCCAAAGAGAATCATTTTTAGCACCGCGTCTTACTACCCGTTCGGGTTATACGATTTAAGTACTAATTACTCTAATGGGTTAGGAATTGGGAAGGTTTAATTAGAGGAAGTGAACCCGCATTTGCGTGAAAGTAGAGTGGAAAACCATTTAGGAAAAACCACCCCCAGTTCACCCGATCGAGATTAAAAACTCGATCTCCCCGTCGAGCTCAACACGACAAGCGCGTTAGCCAACTACGCCACCGAGGCGGGTAAAGAGAATCATGATTCACCTTGCCATATCGCCAGAATTGATTTATTTAGATTGTTATATCGCTGCTTGGGTGCTAATTTATTCTTTGCTTTTTAACTTTGTTATCGCATATAATTGATCAACTTTAAGATAATATTTAGTTTTTGTACTCGCTTCTTATTTGATTTTTATCGTCTGACCTAAAAAAAATTAAAATGTCTACCATATTGAGAAGTTTATTTTTTATATTAACCATCTCTCGCCCCTTATTTTTACATTACAATACATTACAAACTTTCCAGCTTGTATAGTTTTTGTGGGGTGATCCTTTTACAAACTTGACAAATTTAAATTTTTCCATGCTAAGAGAAGATTTTTTTAGATTATTTTTGAAATATTTTAATCTACTAACCTCCCCTCTACCAACTCTTTTCAGTCCCTTTGTAAATAGTAAATATTTAACATCTATTTAGTTATTGGAGTAGTACTTCTACATTCCTGGCAAATTTAAATTTTCCACACCATCTAAAAGGATTTTTTTTTAAATTTTACTTAACTTTCCTTCCACATTTACTAAATTTAATATCTTTAATCTTTTATGGTTATTTGGAGTGGTCCTTATGCCTTCTTAGAAAATTTCAATTATCTACGCCACATTAAAAGTTTGTTTTTTCTGTGCCCCCTTACCCTATTTCTCAAAGTTTCAACTAAATGTTTAACATTTTCAGGCCTTATATTGATTTGTAGTGCTATTTATACCTGTATGTCGAATTTAGTTTTTTAACACACTTATAAGTAATTTTTGAAATATAACACCTTTTATCCAATTCACTCCTATAAATATCAATTTTTAAGGTTTATCTGATTATCTGATGCTGTATCTCTACTTTTCTGCCAAATTTTAGTTTTATACCTTATTTAAAAGGTTTTTACAGATAATATACCCCCATTTCCCAGAACCCCATTTTTTAATTTCCCGTTTTAAGATTTTTCTGGTTATATGGAGCACTCATGCCAAATTTCAGTTTTCCAGATCATCTGAAAGTGGGTTTTCTTTTCCGGATAGATCTACATTCAACTTTATATAGAAAGAGATAAAGGAATTTTAAACTATCCTTTCTTGGTGTTGTGACTATGAGCTTGTCTTACTTTATATGTTTCTGAGAATTATTTTATAATTATACATGTGTTTTAATATCAATAGGTCTTATTCATGAAATTGGTACTATTGTTTTATTCGCTTATTATTTCAAAAACTTTGGTTGAATATTTCTTAATTGATTTAAATATAAATCACTTTTCCCCCTCAGGAAGTATTGCCATAGCCTACTTCCTGGGGAAAGACGAGTGATGAACTCTATATTTAAATAAATTAATAAATTTATCTATTTCGGTGGCCGCGTGGCCTCGTGTTAGGCTATACTGTCAACGACGGGGAGATTGAGGTTCGATCCCGGTCGGGTGCTCTGAGGATTTTTCATAAATGGTTTAACACTCTTCCTCCAAGAAAATTCGGGTGCACTCCCTCTAAGTTATAAGCCTTCCTATTCCTTAACACATTTGTGTAATTAATACATAGGCATATAACACGAATGGGTAGTTAGACGCTGTGTTAAAATTAAGACATATTTAAACTGAAGCATTAGTATTAGTAGGGATAGTAGTCATAGAGTAAGAAATAGTATTTAGTATTAAACAAAATCCTTTTATTTATTTATGCCATCTCAAAAAGAAAAAACTATCAAACAAAGTCGTTGGACTTTCTAGAATTCTCTCAGTTGTTGGTTTTTCTAAATATTTTCTTGTCATCCAACAAAGGGCGTTATACTAGAAACTGTCATCGTGTTATTAGCGAAAATCCCAGTATTTAATCGAATGTCACTCATCCTAAGCCAGCCTTATAAAAAAAAAGGCTTGGGAATTTCGCACCTCACTGAATATCTCGCAATGAATAATTCAATTTGCTTAAAATATAAAGATAACAAAAATGGTGTTAAGTGAATAGATTTACACATTTTTAACGTTAAGACATACATAAAAACGCTTTTAAATACCACGTGTTTTTTTTAAGATAGAATTCAGTAAGATAAAAATAAGTCAGTATTTCCTTCGTATTTTGAGTGAGAAGATTATGGCAAAGCACATCAGGAAAGAAAAAAAATTAAGAAAATTTTATTTTTATTTTAATCTGCCCGATTTTTAAAATGACTCTATCAAAGTCGTTCATCTCTTTTTAATTTTCAAACTTTTACTTCCATAAGGATCCGTTTAAAAAATAAAGGGAAAGGGTAAACTAGTAGGTTATGGAGAAGAAAGAAGTTATAAAATAAAACCTATGAAAAGTTGGTAAAGGATTTGATGAAGAGTAAAATTTGAACTTTCCCCACTTGCCTCTCTCGCAATCCTCGTGGGTACAGATCAATTAATTCCAGCCAGTGAATGACATGCTACTAGCTGGTTAGAATAAGCTGGACTCTTATACAGTGTGTCCTATATTTAAAAAATTATATATATAGGTTCTCCGTGGAGCTTACGGCAACCAAAGATTATATAGTAGAGTTTGCTTCTGACGAATACATTGTAATGTGTATAACCTATCATACAAAACCTTGACACCTGTATTTATCGTATGAAAAATAGAAAGTATTTAGAACCAAAAATATTGTAGTGCGGTTGATGGCCACCATGAGATTTGGAATATATCTTACTTAATCTCACCTATCCTAGCCTGAAAAATCAAGCTATGTGCATTATAGTAGGGTTTGGGGACACCATAAACATTGGCATATGTCAAGCCTAACCAAGCTAATCTAGTATAAAAACCTATAAGCCGCATGAAGGGGGTGAAGCAGGGGTCTGAACACAAAACCTACGATCAAATTGATATTGGCTGCAAAACCCACCGTCCACAAATCCCACGCCACTTTCTTTAGGTGAATTATTGTTATTTGTTAATTTATATAAACAAATTATCGTTACCGAATATTCAAAAATGTAAGATGTTATGTTCATAATTTATATTTTTCTATAGGAATGTAGACTCAAGTATAACTTCAACTGGTCTGATTTGGTGTTTTGATATATGGAAAGGTTAGGATCAAATCCCGGCCATGTAGACTAATTTTTTAATGGATTTCCAAACTCACTTAATGCAAATGTGAGAAAATTTCTTCTAAAATTTACCTTTCTCATCTCAACTTTAATCGTGTGGATAAACCGGACAGGTTCACTTTTGATTATGGCTTTTTATGTTTCTCAGTTGACTTTTGTTTAAAACGTTGTTGAAAATGAGCCAATTGTTCTTTATAATTTAGTTTTATTTATAAAACTTAGAAACAATGTGAGTTTTTAAAAGTTATTGAAACATATTGATACTTTTTCCCTTAGTTTTAGCATAAAACATATTTTTGAACGAGCAAAATGTTTCTTAAATATTGTGGGATTTCTGAAAATGCATTTGTATGTATATATGTTAACTTTAAAACATTTTAGATATTGAGTATAGTTGTCATTTATACAGGAATAAAAACGTGGTAGTCAAACAGTGTTGGACAGATAATAAAGCTACCATTTTGATATATATTCACACGTTAATTATTCAAATGGTATGTCAATTTTGATTGAAATATCAATAAAATAATACTTTTTTCATTTATTTGAGATATTTAACTTGCGCTTTCTGAACCAACTGATTGTATCAACACAAGACGTATAAACTAATTTAAATCTATAACAAACACAATGACCTCATTCCCAACTTACCTTACTCCCCGCCCCCCCCNAAAAAAGGTATGTTCATACATTCTAAAAAGTTATTCCTGACTTGTTTTTGCTGCACATACTAATAAATAGAATTTTAAAAATAATTAATTATGCTGAAGAAAGTGTCTTAGTTTTTGAATTAATTTAAAATGTCCTGCTCTTTCAAATCAATTTGAAGCACTTAAGGTGTTTCAATAAGAGTAAATTATATTTAGAAAGCGTTCTTAACATTAATAACTCGATTTGTCTTGTTTTTACCAAACAATATCAGTTTAAATAAAAAATATAATTACGTGCTCTAGTAACGAAAACCAGTACGATTCATTTTGAACCAAATCCTTTTTCTTTGGTATCAGTCCTTCAGAAAAGAGTGTTAGCTATCACCTTAATTTGATGGAGCACCCTTCTATCAGACCTGACTTAATGGACTTTCATAACCACTAGAAATAATTAATGCATCACTAATTAATTTAGTACTTAGGACATTTTTCGTTGAAACACTCTTTCGGTAAAAACCCTCTGACGGAAATTAGTAATTAACTTTACGTACTTCTTCCTGTTTGGATTTTCAGCATCTATATTTTGTGTTACGTCAGAAATACAACTTTTTTACTTTGTTTAAATTGTATCTGTGTGAAACTGTGAGGTGTTTTATTTTCCATACATTTAGGTAGTACATTCTACTTTTGCATAATAATTTGAGTGACATTATACTTGCTACTATTTTAGTCTTATTTAATTATCTAAAAGATCTTATGACTTAGTATGTTTAAGTGTGTGATTTTGAGAGTTTATCGCCAGATTTATAAAGAAATATTAGCTCAATCTCTTTCAAAGGTTCACCTTATAGCCAGGGTATTTTTTAAAAAGATTCATCGTTGCATCGATGCATCGATGCATGGAAATAGTTAAGTTGTCGGTTTCCTCAGTAAATCCAAGTTGGAATTAAAGGGAATCACGTGACCTGGGGCAATAAAACCACCTATGAAACAAATTATTACTTTTTATCTTAAAGAAACCAAGATACTAATTGAAAACTATGGGCGTGCTAAGATTAGAAATGTTAAAGTCAAATGTCAAATCTCCTTCACTTTGACTTCAACGCCCACAATAACCTAAGCATCCTCGAAACATTCCTAAGGAAGAAGAAAAGTTCGATGTATTATGAACAATTTGAACTATTTCCTACAGGTAATTAAATTACAGATAAAACGTGAGTATTAATAAATTCAGATCTCAGCTAAGAAATATAATGTGCCTTGTTTTTTGCCAAACCTTCCTTTTTATATAGCTGCACTTAATGGAAAAAGCTTTTTAAAAAACCCGTCTTCGACTTCAGTTTCAGCTTTGCTTCGCATATTTCAAGCCTCACTTCGACTTTGTTTCACATTTAAAAATTGACCTACACACAACCCTGTTAAAAGGTACCAACAAATAGTAGATTAAGTGGGACCAGTGATGACAAACTATGAGGCCAGTTCCAGTTTCAGCATTTTAAGTTATAGGGTTTGTGTGCACTTATTAATTAATTCTAGCGTTTGAAAATTGTATTCACAAGATTGACAGTTCCGTTCTCCTGGGAGGTGGGTGGGGGTTGATGTTTGTGGACATGGTAATATTATAGCTGTCGGTATAATAAACGATTCTCACGTATCCTGAACTTTGGTAGGGAGCGTAGTAGTGTAACTGGAGTGTTTCTAATTTGACGTGTGGCTACTGGCCACTCCTCCCGCTGGAGTGATTCCAACATGTCTTGGGGTGATTTACACCCCCACACCTCCTAACACCCTCCTACAATCCCCCTGGCAGCGTCAGTCCACGCTGTTGGGCCGCTAGCCAGATACTACTACCCCCTCCTCTTCTGAGCTCCTTTGTCACTTCTCGCGCATGCATTCTCTTCCCTAACTTTACAATTTTGGTTGCGCTTTTTGTAGGTCAGCCTCTTCTCTCTTTCACTTACCCGACTATTCATAGAGATTTTAATCTAGAAATCTAGAACCTAAGTTGTCTATATGTCTGTGACTTGATCCGCCTTCATTTTCCATTCCCTTTATCACTATTTTCATTTCCTCTTTCGATGTGATATATCATTTTTATGTATCTATCTTTTCATGTATCTATTTATTCAGACTTGCAACCATTCATCCAACTTACTTTTTAGCTATCTCTCTTACTCTTTCACAGAATGTATACATCTATTTAATTTTATCTCCATCCCGCATTATAATAACAGAAGCATGTACAGTCTGATTTAATTAGGAAGGAATTATTTTGAAAGCTACTATAGCTACCAAAATGCTTTCAAATATATTTATACCTCTTGTACATAGTATCAGTGACTATTAAATAACTCTTATAATAAAGTAAAAAGATATTGATACTGGCCACTAAAATATATTCCTTCCTAGCAAAATCCTACCATATTATTTTCTTAGGGATAGATATTTAGATTACCTTTTAGAAAATACATACCTATTTTCCGGGACCAAAATGAATTAATTTTATTATATTATTAGGGTCAAATTTAGGTATTAATAATATCTATCAAAAGTGACAGCTGTAAAACAAATGACTTAACGTATGAATACTGGAAAGTAGATCTAGTAATTTTTTTATTTGTCAGATATGTCCATTCGTAATAAATTATATACAGGCCCATAGTTGTGTTCTTGTATAACTTTTGCTTACACCACTTGGCTTGCAATAACTGTCACAAATTATTCATCTATTTACACGTTAATACATCTCTCACTCACGCCATTTATATACCTTAATAGTTTAAAACTACAACTTTTAATTATATTTTCTCTTTGTTTTTGATCATTTTTGCTATTTCTACCTAAAAATTATTTATTAGCTATTTATATATTTATTAGTTAAATGTGTTTTTATATTTATTAAATATATATACGTTTATTAAATATTAAATATATGTATATATATTAGATAAATATATAACTTACAGATCAGACTTCTATGCTGGCGGCCGGGGTTCGATCCCCGTCCCCGGCAAAGATTTATCTGATTACTAATCCCTTCCTTCACCTCTGACAAGACATCTTGTGAATGTGAGGAATGCCAGGTCTCCATCGTGGTTCGGATTCCACGTTAAACTGTAGGTCCTCCATTTCATCTCACAATCACCCTACCATTACACATTAGCGTAAGTGCGTATAGCCCGAACGGGTAGTAAGACACGGTGCTAATAATAATAATAATAACTTACAGATGACTTGTTGTTTTCATTTTGTCCAACTATATATTATATGATTTATTGTTGGAATTTTATAAGTATTTTATACCCCAGTCTTCTTTTACGTGAAAGTGAAAAGAATGGGAGTGTGTGACTGTTGAACCGAATATGCTTAACTTAATTTGTTGGAGGCAGATTAAAGGAATTTGAGTGAAAATTGTATATTCGATTAAAAGTTGCTTATAAGGTGGACAAACATTTTCTCACATATTTTATTTACACTCATGTGCATACAAACAACCGCTCGTAACGTAAGTAGGCCTATATATGACATTTTTCTACTTTATTACACTCGATCTAAAAGTAAAAATAAAAAACATAAGAAATCACATATCTTTAAACTACTGACCGTTAAAATTAATATCGAGATTTTGTTATGACTTTTTAGCGGCATAAAACAATTCAAAAACTTTAGATTACGAAAATGAGCCTTTACTTGAATGTAGGCCCTATGACTTTGTGGATTCGAATGTAATGTAATCAGATATAATTTCTCACTTTGGTTTTTTAATAATTTAATCAATAAAAGTGAATATTTCTGTTTCAGTCTTTAGTAAACGAATTCCAGCAGTCAACTATTTGTTTAGTACGTTTAGTACAAAAGTCGCCGATAGATTGTGTACTGTTTATCGATCCTTGTTTTTCACTGGCTGGACGCTCATGTTGTAAAAAGGTTTTATATAAGTACCAATATTAACTGAATAAATGTTGTGAGTTTTTATCATCGTTATATGGCCTACTCTCCTTTTTTGAATCGACGCGTTCCACGAGGTTGCTAGTTCTGCCGAGTGAGGCGTTGTGAGACCTAACGTGCTTCAGTTGTTCTTTGTTTCTAACTGTGACGTCATGGCCTTGATTCTTTTCGCCATGCGGAGGATTCTATAAAAAGAACCTTATCTCACAGTTTAATAAATAGCTAAAATCGTTGGTTCTTTCATGTATCAAGTTATGTGTTTGTTTCAATGTTTACGTTTTTGACAGATAGTGTTAATTCTAACAGCTTAAGGTAAATATAGTGACATTTTATCAATGTTTGGCACTTTTATATTTATGTTATATCTTCTCATAGGTTCTTTCAACAACGATCTTACTGTATGTCACTAACACGCCTAACCTAGGGTATCGTTCCAAAACAGGTGCAGATTGAACTTGAACCGAAATCAGTTGTGTCTTATGATTGGAAAATAGTCGTGGCTCCGGTTTTAACCTAATAGTATTCGATCAAATTCATCTGAAATCCAAATTGAGGGGTTTTGTTTAACGTGTTGCTTGTTATTATCCTCATTATTAAGATTTAAGAGAGAGAGAAAGAGAGAGAAAGTGGACCCGCCAAAGTATGTAAGGTTTCAGTTTATTGGTTACGTTATTTTAGTTTGCTAACTAAGGCTCAACCAAGCTTCTAGAGTCCAAATTTCCATGGAAAGAATCTTTTAGAAAATACAAACATAATTTTTCCTGTCAATATTGATTTGTCATTATTTTATTAGTGTTATTTTATAGGTATTGATAATATCTATCAAAATTGACAGTTGCAGATCCCATAGCCTGACGTATGAATACGTGAGAATAGATCTAGTCCCTTTTCTAGCAACAAGATATGTTTCTTCCAATTAAAATTGGACTATGAAACTCTAATTAGTGGGAATGTATGTTTCTGCACCTATTTACCTAAAAAAAAACTACTAGAATACATCTTACTACCCTCCACATTTTAATAAAGCTAATGGGAAAGGGAGAAGGAAGAGAGAATTGAAAGTGAAGTTTTCCCATTTTCTTGGAATCAGAGTGTGAAACCATTCAGAAAAATTGAGCCTTGTCCTCCAGCCGGGATTCAAACCCCAGCCTCACCCTCACTGGTAAACCAGACTAAATGAGCTTCACGTTTAGTCCGCGTGCCCACCGAAGCGCGTTCCATACAATAACGATTTGTGAGTATTCTCAACTTGTTTGACAACCACCACTTGATTTATTTTCATGACAAGTTGGCACTTTGGTTTTAGAATTTTATTTTATAATTATTATGACACATTTTGAAACACGCTCATACCCGATGAAATAAATATAATTGGTACGTTTAACTAACAGACTAATAATGGCCTGATCTAGGGAATAATTAAGAGGAGTGTAGCTTAAATTAATTTAATCTGAACTATTATGAAGAGAGGTTGGTAAAACGACAATAAAAACTTATATGGGAAAATAAGTTTCAGTTCAACCTGCTAGGAATCATCTCCCATCCTCTCCGTAAACTGTGACCAAGATCACTGCAAGTCTAACGCCTTATACCCCACGATCACCGGTACGGGTCATTTTAATAATACGCAGACACCCTGTTTCCTGCATCGACATTCAAAAATGTACTTGTGACGTCACGGAGTGGTAGACTGGAATACGTTGCTTGCTGAATTTGATGTATTTAATGTGTTTGAAAGTTTGTAATTTCCATTCGGCTCAGTTTTGCAATTTAAAGTCAGACAAACCTGGTCTCACGCGGTGCTCATGTGAGTCGCGTTCAGTTACGCTAGACAAATTCTGGATTAGAGCGTTCCCCAGCTTGTAACAATTATGTTTGATTAAGTCAGGTAGTTCATGTGTTGTTTCTTTATACTTACTTTTTTTATGTTTTGTTATAATTTGTAAAATTTATTTCACCACGCGGGTTGAGGGGATTAGGGGGAAGTCTACAATAAGGTGTCTACAGACATTTTTGTCATAAATTAATTTTTCGACCCTTTTCAATGGTCGACTGGTCTAAGGCAGCGTTTTTCAACCGGTCTGTCTCGGCACCTTGGTGTGTCTCAAAGGGTCATCAGGTATGCTGCAGGACTTTGGAGACGAGAAAAATTTGAAGAATAAAAATTATCTTTTTAAATCCATGATCAACATTATTTTTTTAATTAAAAATAATCATCATTATAATTATTAGCCTTAGATATTTAAATTTTAAATACACTCTTAGTACTCGTTATTTTAATGATAAAATTTTTCTTTAAAATCTGAACTGATTGTGTGCCTTGAAAATCTTAAGATGTTTCCAGTGTTCGGTGAGTTGAAAAATATAAAAAATCGCTGGTCTAATGTTTCAACAAGTTCACAATAGACTGGACTACTAATGACAGTTAGATAAGAGTTCGAATTCTGTCAGGTGTACTTAAAAATGTTTTGTGTTTGTGGTTTTCTTAAAGGGTTTTCCACTCTCCCTCCACACAAATGGTGGTACACTTACTCTAAATTCAATCTTTCCTCATCCCTAACACATGCTTCAAATAATGGTTATAACAAGTCTATCTACGTGCGACCACGTACTGCCTGGATACGATTTTACCTCATCTTCTGTTTGAGGTACATATAGGGTTTGCCCGGCCGGGTGGTAAGGCGCAGTGCTAAAAGAAATGTGTACTGGTTATAAATATTAGAAGGCAAGCTCGATATAGACCTAGGTGACCTGGTGGTCTAGGGGTAAGGTGTCGGACTTATGTACTGGGGTCCGGGACACAATCCTCGATTCCGGCACAGATTTATCTGATTGTCAAACCCTTCCTTCATCTCTAACAAGTCGTTTATTAATCACAACTTATTAGTGTGTGGAATACCAGGCCTCCACCGTGGTTCAGATCCCACGTTAAACTGTATGTCCTCCATTTCATCTCACAACCACCCTACCATTACACATTAGCATAAGTGCGTATAACCCGAACGGGTAGTAAGACGCGGTGCTAATAACAATAATAATATAAACCTACTAGTAAGAAAGAAAAATATATTCCATTCCTATAGGTTTTTACCTGATTGACAGTTCGAAAATCATATGTTTAGGTTTTGGGTTCCCAACACTTGTAAAAGATCACAGTTTTGTTATAAATGTAAAGATCTTTAAATTACCTGTTATATAATACATTTAAAATAAATTTAAACTTAAGTTTTCTCATACTATCTCATTTTTTTAATAATTTCTTTCTATCCAACTCGAAACAATATTTTAAACATAATTAAAAGTACTTATTTCTCATTTTGGAACGTTACTGATTTTGTGTAATACAGCGCATACATCAATACCTTTTAATACAGGAATCGTATTTACTTGGAAAAGAGAAAGTTGTTGTCATTTTTTTACATACAATACACGATTTTATGATTATTTTATCGTGTTTTGAAATATTTAACTGAATAAAGTATTTTCATCAACTGTGTGTCCGCATCATTGTAAAAAACTTGTTTACCGTTATGTTCAATCATAGCCATTTTGAGGCTATGTTCGTTAGAGGTTTTTGTGAAAGTGGTGTTAATATTTTTTTAAGGGGAATAAAACTATAAATAAACTTTATGTTCAACCTTAAATAAATATATAAATAATATTGGCCTAAATTACCGTGGTTAACTATCACATTAATATATTACCATCAGTTTTCATTACAGTCATCCAAAGTGATAAATGTCAGCTGTTGGCGTAGTGATATATTAGGGATTACTTCTAGTAACATTTCGAGCTAGTCATCCAGGAAAACTTAGCTCGTGAATGCCTTATATGTTAATACTTTTCCCACCTCTTTTACGTTTTAATGGAGGGTCAACACCTTCAATATTTCCGAGTTTCTAATGATACTATAGAAGGATCAGACAATCTTATTCTTTTTGGTTATGCGTACCACAGTGAATGTTCTCACACTTGTATTGAAACGTAACTTATTTATTAGTAGCCTCCCCAAATGTTATAGAGGACATCGTCAACAGAGACATTTCGGCCTCACTTTCTACTAATAGAATTGCTCTATAGGGGAATAATATAAGGTTTAGTTTATTGTGTATCATTCTGTCATAAAAAAAAATCTGTGAAAGAACTGACCTTCAAAGACTCCCCAACCATCACTGGGTTACGCTGGTACGAAACCTTGGTAATATTATAATATTATTCTACGCGTGTACGTCTCAAATGTATAAGGACACTCGCCTTTTCGCAGCCGGCCAGTACGGATGTGGGAACTTTGACTCGCGTTTTGGCAGTTCCAAGACGGGGAGGGATGTGTGTAATGATCATTCCAACTCAGTTTTTTTATAGTAAAAGAAATAGTCATTCATAATATAGTAACAACAATTAAATTATTTCAATAAATTAAACTAGATTAATAAATGTAATATTTATTTGATATCTCGTAACTCTCTATTAATACATCGTAGCATCTTAATGCACTTTGGTAGAACACGTAACTTAACTACCTGGCACCCGAATACAAGATCACATTAGTTAGCACTTTTTTTAGCGTATGCCACTAGGGTTTATCAGCTAGGAATTTCTGTTTTTTTATTGACGGTGGATATATAACGGTGTTGTAATGTTGGTGCACCATGCTGGTGCAGTTATTTCACCTCGATGTGAAGGTATGGTGATGATGAAGATGTGTATGAGGTGCCAGTAAGAGTCTTAAACCTAATTTAAGCCTATTTAACTATAAAATGGAAACTATAGGAACAATTATCATCCTCCGGGGGAAAAAAACCAATGGTACTGCTGGGAATCGAACTCGGGATCTATTGATTAGCAGCCAGTAAAGCTGTTCACTAGCCGGCCATCCATCAGTAAGAACTAACGCCCCAGTACCGAGAACGACCTGGTCTGGATCCAAACCAAGGAATGTTCAGTTAACAAAACGCCGTGTGTGTTTGGACTGTAATCTCAAGGACAAGGGAAGATACCACAAGTTAGCCATATAGTGAGAAGAGGGGATATGAATGTGTGATAAAAATCCGTAATCTCCTGGCGGTACAGTTTCCCATGTATGATAGATCAGGCGCAAGATTACATTGAGTACGCATTTCAAGTATGACAGAATTTGACTTCTTGATCCATATTCTGGGGACCCAGGAGATTATGAAAAGTGGTGTTGTCAATTCCGGGGGTGGTCGACAACCCATGGGGTGGAATTTTGTTTCCACTCTAGTTTCCGACTCATTCATCGTATCAAGATGAAAAATAGATATCTAATTTTGTTTCTATTAGGTAAGGTTATAATTATGGACTTTGTTTTGCAGTTGAATTTTATAGTTAAAGTTAATCTAAAGAAACAAAGGCCAGTAAAATATAAAATAACTATAATTTTTGTTTTAATATTCAGCACCACGCCTTACTATCCATTTGGGTTATACGCTAACTACAGTTATGTCTGTGGATGTATCTTGTATAGATAATGTCTCAACTTCCTGAGAAAGTCTTAAGTGCATTTAAACAAAGACATTTTTCAGTAAAACGGAAGAATGGAAAATTGAATTGTGTTGCCTGTGAGCATGCCCTTGAGCAAATCCTTATATTTTATTTTTTATTGGTGCCTGGTCAAGAACATCCAGTAATATTTTAGAGACAAACAAATGGTGTCTATTTTACTACTGTAAATCTTCAATGCGGGTGACACTCTTAGATTACTGTGATTTGATCTCAAATCCCACTGGTGACATAGACGATTATTTGCGTAGTGAATGGGGCATAGATATAAGAGTCATATATGAAGCTGATATGCAAAAAATTATAATATTCCTTTTTGAAAACAATAATCAGTTAAAAAAATGGTTTACGTAACATTGTGAGTGGCTTATTAGTAAATGGAGCAGAAGTAACATCATTCTTGCTCAGGATGCAACACATCGGTTAAGAAATGTGTGAACAAATTTGTTTAAACAGAGCGTTTAGTTGACAAAATGAAAAACTTTTTTTTTTCTCCTCTGAAACAGATTGCTGTTAAATCTTTCGCATTCTCACTAACAAAATCCAATAAGATAGATAACCAGAAAAAAATTAGATTTATAGAAAATAACGATCCACATTATGCTTTTCTTTTATCTAAACAAAGAAACACTAGTATTGCATAGTTGATAAAGCATGAGCAATGCCTTATCCCCCCATCTTAGTCTAGCAATCTCAAAAACAAGAAAGCAGTATTTATGAACTAAATTGCAGTAGAGAGCAATTTCACAAGAAGTATTAATATATTTCCTCTTAGTCCGGAAGATGTTCACGTGATGGATGGACTAGCACTGATACATTCAGTACCCTCTGTGGTCCTTTCGAAGACAAAAACGCTCGTAGATTCAGCAAGTTTTCATTTGGACAGAATAAGAAAGTGTTGCAACAAAATAATGTTACACGCATTGACATAGTTGTTGTTTTTTACCCCTTGCTAAAATGCAACAGCGCCAGTCACAGAAGGTAAATATCGTGAACTATCAGGTACCACAGTCATCTGCGAAAGGAGGACTGTTATGCTGCCAACTTAGTATTCAATACAAGATGTCAATGATTTCCACACGTCCATCACAGAATCAGTCTTAAACTATGAGTGAAGAATGCCCCTGAGCATGGGATGAATCCTGGATAGTTCAGTGGTTGGGCATTGTTGCACTAAGCCCAAGTTCCCGGGTTCTATTCCTGCGTTTATGTGTCTTTTTCAACTAATTTAAATGTATTAAATATTTAAGGTTAGTACTAATACCGATATGGGTCTCTATCATGTAGTCAGGAAGGTACTCATACTGGCCTTGGTGACGCTGTGTGTGGATCTATGAGTATATAGTAGATTGTGATGATCTGCAGTTTCTTGTGTTTTGTTATTATATTTATATTCAGAAATACCCGGTGTTGCCAGGGGTAGCCACGCAATGAATTGCATGGTTATCCTTGCAACGAAAAAAAGATCCATTCATCTTATTTCTTCCGATTCAGATTTTAATTTATTAAAAATAATCAAAACCAAATTTTAAAATCCTTGCTTCGAGTTGCACATGCTTGTGTACAGGTTGTTTTTTTTTAATTTCAGACTTAATCTTGCGGTAGATATTACGTACCGTCATGACAGACACAAGCTCTTCAGTTTGTTTCTATAGATTGAGTAATAAATATTGATACTTTCACATTTTTTTTTTTTTATAGTTTTGGTATAATTTTATTGTCAGCTTATGTAGAGGGTCATAAAAGTGGATATTAAAATTAATATTTCGATATTTTAAAGAAAGAGGTGGGATATCATAGTCATACGTAGAGATCATGAATTTTTAAGAGGACCCCCTAACCTCTGGTAGGTAAGGGTCTTCAGCCCCTGAATCACCACCTGCCAATAATGGATTACAGTATACCTATTGATTTTCTCAGAATACGCCATTTCTATTAGTGTTGTAATTCTTGGAAAACCCCTTTCGCCAACCTTCACATATAAATTCAATATTACTTAAGTATTAATTGGTGGTTTGAAGTGAACCCTATACAAATTTCAATTTCAATTTTCTACCTCACCTAAAAGCTTGATTTTCTATTCATACACTAAGGCCGCTAAACCCGATTTCCAGGAAAGCCATTTTAAAATATCAAATTTTCAGCATTTAACGGTTGTTTGGAGTAGTTCCTATACCTGTCTCACGAATGTGATTTTACTACAATATTGAAAATTACTTATTTTTAATAGTTTTGGAAGTTTTCAGCACTTCGTCTACGTCCTTTTCCTGGATTCTTATTTGAAATTTTAAGAAACTCTTACTTTCTTATTTATTTGGAGGGGCAACTAACCCGTTGAACGAGTTTGTCTTCTTCTAGCACTGTTAAAAGTAGTCGTTTCTATTATTTTATAAAGTTTTATCATCCCCACTCTGTTTTTCTAACTTTCACTTATAAATATCATATTTTAAAGCGTATTTGGTTATTTTAAGTATGCCAAATTTCAATATCATATGTTATCTTAAAAAATATTCTACAGATAAATCCTCCCTCCCACCCCACCCCCTCCTTTATTACTAAGAGCCCCAATTTGAACTTTCCATTATTAGATTTTTTTGATTAGTCGGAATGGTTCCTATAACGGCCGGCTGAGTTTTAGTTTACTAAACAACAAGAATTTGTTGTTTTATATAGTTTTGAAAACTTTCAGCACCCCCTACCCCCTCTTTTTTTCTTAAATTTCCATTTGCAATTTCAATTTATTAATTTTTCCTTTTTTAGTTATTTGGGGAGGGGGGAGGGGGATAGAGTCCCTTGCCGGATGAGTTTTAATATTCCATCACACTGAACAGTAATTATTTCTGTTAGTTTTGGAAATTTGAACCCCTTTAACTGTCGCTTATGAATTTTAAAGTTTATTTGTTTATTTGAAGTGTTTATTTTGACAAATTTCAATTTTCCACTTTAACTTAAAAATTATAGTAACCCCCCTTCTATTTTATGGGGTCCCATTTTTAGATTTGTATGGTTAAATGGGGAAATCCCTCTTCCTTCACGCCAGATTTTGGCCTTCCATTTCATCTACAAGTGGCTTATCTTTTCTGGACACACACGCGCGCGCGCGCGCGGATGTTATACATACTTTCTGCAATATAAAATTTGAAAGTACTGCTATGCCATTTAAAACTGTAAATTCAAATAACGCGAAGTTATTGATGTGTTTATATTTTAGCGGTCTCATATTTCATATTAATCGTTTCAACAGCTTTTGCCATTTATTTTAAAGTTGTTTTAATGGGCTTAAAATTAAATAATTTCATAATAGTATATTGGTGACATGGTGGTCTAGGGGTAAGGTGTCAGACTTCTATGCTGGCGGCCGGGGTTCAATCCTCGGTCCCGGCACAGATTTATCTGATTACCAAACCCTTCCTTCACCTCTGACAAGACATCTTGTGAATGTGGGGAATGCCAGGCCTCCACCGTGGTTCGGATTCCACGTTAAACTGTAGGTCCTTCATTTCATCTCACAATTCCCCTACCATTACACATTAGCGTAAGTGCGTATAACCCGAACGGGTAGTAAGACGCGGTGGTAATAATAATAATAATATTTTTTTGGATTTACTTCATTTTATTCTGCATAACATAATAACTTTACTTACCACACGTTTTAAATACTAAGCAGTTTTAATCTACCTAATCCACTTCTTATCAAACATTCTTTTAGACTTTGTTGGCCTTATTTATTTCTCCACTAAGGCTACAATGAAAAAATGTTTGAAGTTTGATAGATATTTTGATTCAAATTTAAGTTTATCTCATTTTATAATAATAATAATAATACTGAAAACACCTATTACTTGTTAAACAGGTTTTTAACATACAACGGAAGGATTAAACAGATTTTTTTTAAAAAAATTGTAAAACGTGTTGATTTAATGTGCAGCGTATTGGCAGTAGAAACAAATTATTTTGCTAGTATAGTTGGTGTTTTATTGAAGTTTATTAGAAATACGTTTTTACTTTAGTTTGGTTAACACTTAACAGACAAGTTTGCTTCGAATTAAATATCAAAATATGTGCAAAAATAAGATGCAGAGTAGGTTTATAGTTTATACAATTTGATTTTAACTCTAAAAGTACGTAAGATAATTTTATATAAATATAAAGTAAATACAATTTTAAATTTGTTTGGAATCAGTTATATTAAATGATGAAATTGAAAACATTTAATAACAATCTACAAATATTCTAGAAGTTCCCTAGTGTCTGCTCAACTTCACTGCCGTATTGAAGTGACGTCACGAAGGATGACCTTGTGTAGGTAAGAGGTGTTTTTTTAAGCACCACGTCTTACTGCCCATTTGGGTTGTATGCTCATATACAAATTACGCTGATGTGTTAAGGATGAGGAAAGTTTAATTTAGAGGAAATTAAACCAAAGACATTAATGCCCTTGCTGCGGCAGTATTTACACAATGTTACCTTTGGACAAATACAATCAAATGTAATTATATCGAAATGAGTTGTATTTGGTTTTGTAAGGCTTGGTTTTAAATATATGATAACTGTTAAGAAAAACATTGTCAAAGAATTTGTAAATGAACGGTGGTCAAAGTTCATTGTATAAAACGTGCACACATAACACTTAGACTTATCTTTAAATAGTATCCCGTATATTTAATCAGTTTATTTATATTGATTTAGTTTGGTATCAGATACGACAGTGTGCCGTATAAAATAACGCTATTGGTCAAGTACATTAAAATAATTGGGAAATGTTATGAATAAGCTAAATCGTAATATTATATTCTTGATCTACACACTAGAATAAACAAGTAAAGCTTTTGTTTTGAAAGCTACATTTCTATCTTCACGGTGCATAGACTAAGTTGTACGTAAGTATGGATGAAATATTCGTGTAATCATGAAATAATATTGTGTGATTTTGTTGTTTTTATCTCCAAACCTTTCTCTTTACCTATATACATTAAAAACTAAAAGTTGTTTTAAATGACAAAAAAAAACTTATTTTCGACTTCAGCTATGACTTTTATTCCCACGTTCCAAGCTTCGCATCAAATTCTCTTCGTATTTTAAATGTGAGCTTCGCACCCCATACTGAATATATTATTTGTGATTAAATTGTAAGCTGGAGAGAATGATTGTAGTGTCATTAAATTAATAGATTAAGGTATAACAATATGTCGGAAGAAGGAATCGTTAATCCACTATGTATGTAAATTGTTAATACCACTCTAAACTATCTCAGAATAGTAATTCAACATTTTACTTAAAATCTTATCAATAAATTTGAACTTGGTGGTTATTATATATTCAGAATTGAGAAAACCAAGTGTTTGGTTTTTAATTCATAAGACGTAATTAAGAGAAGCTTTATTTTTAAGCAGGAATGCTCATTTGATGAAAAAATTATGTCTACATATGAAATTTACTATTTTTAAAAAACTTAAATAATTAAAAGAGTTTAAATTCTAAAATAATATGTTTTTAAAATTTAGTTGGTACAGTAGCTTGGAATGATTTCAAAATCCCAATAAATATATAAAGACCTATGGTGGCTGTACAAGCTATTGGAGTTTATCTCATTTTTAGAACAAAAGATAAATATAAAATGTGTGTTCTTGCCAGTCATTAAAAAAAAATACATTAATATAATTCTAAACGATAACATTCTATATCTTAAGAGTTAGTTCAGTACATGCATGCTACTCTTGACCAAAGAGGTTGGGATTCAAATAATTATAAGCCCAGTCAGGTGAATCGTTCTTTTTCTTTTCTTTTTTTTTCTTTTTTTTAACATATGGGGTTACATTCTCGCTCCTTTTTGTGGAAAGCTGGTGCACTTAACTTGATTGCCTTTTACATCCATACATGTATTACATGTATTAATAAAGATTAAAACGATTGGGTTGATTTTGTGTTAAGAAATCTAATTGTAGACAAGCAGCTTACTTACTCTATGGCATAAGAACTCGGAAGTAAATTGCCACAATTACAAAAGTACGCCACCTATCCCTATCTCAAGCTAGCTCTACTCAGTCCACCTCATTACACCCTATTCCTATCTTGAACTAGTTCTATCCAGTTCACCTCATTAAACCCTATCCCTATCGAGAGTTAATTCTATCCAGTCCAACTAATTACACCCTATCACTATCTAGAGCTAGTTATAACACCATATCTTGAACTAGTTATAGCAAGTCTAGCTCATTACACCTTATCCCTATCTCAAGCTAGCTCTACTCAGTCCACCTCATTACACCCTATTCCTATCTTGAACTAGTTCTATCCAGTCCACCTCATTACACCTTATCCCTTTGCTGAGCTAGTTCTGTCCAGTCCACCTCATTACACACTATCCCTATCTTGAGCTAGTTTTAATTTAATTCTATTTCGATATTATATCTGTTGAATTAAACGGTATGAAATATACTATAAAGTATAATCAAGAATGAATCGTTAATTCAATAGCGTTGATACAAAGACCCAAGTTCAGATTGTTATATCGAAAGCGAGGGGAAGGTGACTGAGTAACGCAGTGCTCATACCGGTAGAGACAAAAGAAATGTTACTAGCTCTATGATGGTGACACGAAAATAGTCCCTAGATATACGATGCCGTTTTTAACGGATAGTTTTAATATAATTTTAAAATGTTAAATAATAAATTAATCAACTGTATTTAGATATTAAATCAATCACATCTCTTATATTTTTTCAGTATTGCCCAACAGACACCAAAAATGGTTTGGTTTGTCCTTGGATTTGTGGCCATCTTCTTGATAGCCGTCTATGCTTACAACCGCTTTATCTACACCTACTGGTGGCGACAAGGCATTCCCTACATCTCATCCAGCGTCCCTTTCGGAAACTTCTGGAACGTCATCATACAACGGGAATGTTTTGCAGAGGGGTACCGTGCCATTTATGACAGGTGCACAGGACCATGGGTTGGATTCTTCTTGTTGCATAAACCCGTACTCATGGTCAAAGATCCGGAGCTGATCAGGACGATCCTGATGAAAAACTTCGCCAATTTCCAAGATCGCGGGATGTACGTTGACGAGAAGAACGACCCCCTCTCCGCTCACCTTTTCTCCTTGAGCGGTCAGAAATGGAGGAAACTTCGGGCTCAGTTGACGTCGACATTCTCGTCGGGGAAGCTCAAAAGGATGACGCCGATCATGGTCTCTTGCACAGAGGAACTTAACCTACATCTCCAGGAATGTGAAGATGTCGTCGAGCTGAAGGAGATATTGGCAAGTTTCAGCACCGACGTCATAGCATCGTGCGCGTTCGGAATCCAGTGCAATAGTCTCAGAGATCCTAACGCGGAGTTCAGAAAATGGGGGAGGAAAATGTTTGAGCCAGGGCCTGAGAATACTTTTCGGAGCATACTGTGCTTCTTATATCCTTCGGTAGCTTCTATCTTAAGGTAATATTTGTACATTACTTTTTATTTTTTAGAAACATTTTATAGACCGTCTATTTATATTAATTTCAGACTAATTCATGCAAAGTAACTAATATTAAAGTATACGTATTAAATGAAATAATATTGTCTTTACTCGACTGAAAACTTAGATTAAATATGTTGCAAGTGGGAGGGAGGTGTTTCCGTCCTTTTATGGATACACCTCCCTGTAAGTTTCCACTTTTGTTCTTGTTGTTCTGCACCACGTTTTGCTGCCCACTCGGGATGTATATATTTAAATGCACTAATGGGTAAGGGATGAGGAAGATAATATGTATTGGAAGTACTGTACATCCACATCTTCATGGATAGAGAGAGAAAAATAATTTAGTCTGAGCTACCCTCAGTACACCCCACTGATAGTCAAGCCTCGGTCTCCCTGCTGCCATAAAACAAGATTAAAGGAGCTGGACGTAGTCCACGTGAGAAAATACTACCAAATCAAAACCAATAACCACTGAGGTGGCGGGATAAGTCTTAGTTCCCTCAATCGCGTCAAACTCCATAAAATTGTCTGGTGTTTATGAGAGCTTATATCATGGTTTCCAAAATTGGGGTACGTGAAGAATTTCGAGGGGTACACGACATGTCACAGAATGTTTACTAGTCACAAAACCAAAAATTAAATTTATCAGAGCTGTTAAAACAATATTTGCAGATTTTGACGTGATGTAATTTACTTCTATAAATCTTTGGTTGGGGCGCTTTAACAGGTACTTAGGTTAGACCATAGCCCTGGAAGGAGTAAGTAACTGGTGAGATTTTGAGAAACTTGTTGAATGTCGAGCAGACGGTGACCTACAACAACATTTAAGGCCTCGGTTTAAACTTTGGTCACCCTCAGGGCGTGTGGACAAAATGTCAAGCTAGTCTCAAGTCTAATGTGTTGATAGGCCTAAGGCTGGCCACACACCAAATGCAATATATGACTCGACCATTTGTTTCGAGGCAAAATGTTACATCAGGTTGTATTTGGTGTAGAGTGGTCAGAGACATTTTGACAAGTTATAGTTCGATTTCCCCCCATTTTTGAGCCATTGAAGAGCTGAGTGCAGTGTTCAGTTGGTTCTTAAAAGTGAATTTGCGCAGTGGTCTGGCTATGATGGCTAATGAAGAAGCAGACGTAGGTATATTTTTATGACAAATTACACGGCTTATTGGGTGATCTGGCGGTGTAGGGGTAAGGTGTCAGACTTCTATGCTAGCAGCCGGGGTTCGATCCTCGGTCCCGGCAATGATTTATCTGATTACCAAACCCTTCCTTCACCTCTGGCAAGACATCTTGTGAATGTGAGGAATGCCAGGCCTCCACCGTGGTTCGGATTCCACGTTAAACTGTAGGTCCTTCATTTCATCTCACAATCACCCTACCATTACACATTAGCGTAAGTGCGTATAGCCCGAACGGGTAGTAAGACGCGGTGATAATAATAATAATACACGGCTTATTGACGTGCAACCAGAAAAGAATATTGGGTTCATCCAATAAATGAAAACAGAGACATTAATAGCTTTATAGTGGAACATAGCTTTCTAAAATAATTTAAATAATAGCATGGCGCAAAATCCCCATGTTATTCGGTGCCAGGCGCATGAGCAGTTCAAATGTATTTCATATTTTGTCGAGATACATAAAAGAAAGGAACATCGCACGTTGCAAACACGCTGACGCAAAATGTCCTGTCGCGAAACAAAATGTTGCATTTGGTGTGTGGCCATCCTAATGTGAAAGTAATGCCCAGAAGCACATCTGGGTTTATTGAGGGTGGATTTTCCCTTACTTGTTTCTCACTCTTCATCCAAGCAAATTCGGTAACATTTCTTCTCTAAGAATATATTTCTTATCCCTACCTTATTAGTGTGGTTAAATACGAATATCCCCTACGGGTACCAAGACGTGATGTAAAGTATAGTAATCTTGGATGAAACGGATTTTTCCCTCAACCAGATACAGCTGGTTCAGAATTCATTAAAATTTTAGTGTTAAGACTCTTTCAAACATGTTAAGGAAAAAATTATATAATTTAATTTTTTTTAAATTGCACTAGGACACGGGAATCAAACCTAAGTTGTTTGACCTAGTGCGCCAATACTCTAACCACTGAAATATCCAGTATTCGTCCCGTGGCAAGGGTCACTTTTCCCTCCTGGATAGTTCAGTGTTAAGAACATTAGCGTGGTAGGCCAAAGCTCCCGATTTCGATTCCCGTATCAAGCTATTTTTTAAATTAAAGACTATTATATTTACATTCGACTATAACCATAATTAATAAATATAATAGCTTGACTATTTAATCCATAGTTAAAACAATAATCATGTTATATAAAAAAACTAACCCGTTATTTTCAGTATAAACTAAAGTAATTGTTATTTATGGATTTAATTCAAGTGTGTTGCAGGTATTGCGAGCCCATTAGAGTGTGGTTGCACAATTCCAATGCCACCCAAAGATAAAAAGTTCTACTTTTCATTCCTAGAGTTCGCAGCATGGTGAGTGGAGTGACCGAGTTCTTCCAGACCGTGGTAAGAGAAACAATAGAGTACCGGGAAACCAAAAACATCTCCCGGCCGGATTTCATGCAACTTCTGATACAGCTGAAGAACCACGGAGAGCTGCAGGATGATGAACCTGACAAACAAACACTCCTCAGTACCGATAAAACAAGTGAGAAATTTTATTATTCATGCTCTGCGCCTTACTATCCATCTTGGCAAGGTGAGTTCTAGATAGCCCTCATTCAAGCAGTATTAGTTTAAATGGAATACCACATTGAGCTTCTGTTACAGCTGAAGAACTACAGAGAGCTGCAGGATGACGAGCTTGACAAATAAGCATTGTTAAGCACAGATAAAATAAGTGAATAAATCTATAATTTATATCTTGCGACTTACTATCCATCTGGATTATCTGCAAAGGTTTTGCTCTAGATTTTAGAATTTAGTGAAAACAGAATACCAAATCGAGCTTATGGTATGTCGGAAGAATTATGCAGATGCCTAGCCATTCCCCTGCAGCTGACAGGACAAACATCTCTATGACAGGGACTGAAATGTTGCCACGAGAGCTTCTTCAATTATGTAAACATTAAAACTAAAGCTTTCGGGCTTAGTTTCGTTGAAGAAATAGTAACTTCCAAGTTTTCAGTTGTAGTTACCCATATGATTGCTGTTGTCAAATAAATAACTCTATAAAAATGCTACACTTTTTATTATTGACACAAAAAGTGAGTTATTGATTTAATTACTTAGCATATAACATTTAAATTTAAACGACTGTTACATGTAAAGAAGCATGTCTGACTGACATGCATCCATAATAACCTCCGAAAAAGTCAATGTATGCATATTATCACTCTTTTCTGTGTATATTGACCTAAAATTATGTTAATATATAACTTTTACCATTTTAGATCCTGGTTGTCAACCAATAAAAATACTATTTGATATTGTAGGCTTAACTGAAAACGAGGTGACCGCACAAGCTTTTGTGTTCTTCTTTGCTGGTTTTGAAACTTCTTCCACCACAATAAATTTTTGCTTGTACGAGCTGGCGATGAACCAGGATATCCAAGCAAGACTCAGGAAGGATATCAGCTTAGTGCTGGACCAACATGACGGCAAGATTTCCTACGAGGCTGTGCAGAGCATGGAGTACTTGGATAGGGTTGTGGCAGGTACTTAACACCTACATATGTGTAGCTTGCCTATCAAGTGTTACCCACATGAGGTATGAGGTGTAAGGCTTGATATAGATTATGACGAGACTCGGCCTTGTATACTGAGAGTGGTTTTGCCAAGAGTTTACTTACTATTATGGTTTCCCCATCTCCACGCTAGTGTGAGTTCACTCCCTCTAAAATAAAAAGCAACCCCCCTCATTACTGCCTCATGGACATTACTATAACATATGTAACCATGTTCCGAAGAAGTTTGTTTTCAGGCTATACTTGCACATGTGCATGCCCACCCTCTTAGCTTTAATGGCCAAGTTTTTCTCTTAACTTTAAACTTTGTGTCACCGCTCTGAAATGTGACTTCTACCTTGAAGTGCCTACTAGTTCGTGGATCTTTAAAGGATTAATGAGTTTTCATTTCAAACTAGACTAGAGCATTTATCATTATTCATTTATTAATAAACATATTTTTATAGACAACACATTGATAGAGACTGATCTCTCACTGTTTAGTTAGGTGTGATACCCAGATATCGTACATAATATGCATGCGCCTATTGAATACCTATTTAATTCCTATCACTTCCTATTATAAGTATACATTTCCAGTTCTGCGCATAAACAGAGTGCACAGACCGCGTCTACAGACCAAACGGGGGAACAGACTAGGACTAAGGTCTGACTGCAATATCACAAGATTAGTAAGCATATCTCAAAATCCACCCTCATCAACTGTTTCCAGCCTGTGGCCGGGTCAGTTTAGTAAAATGCCTTTATCTTCCTCTTTCCTTCCATCACTATTCCTCCTTTAAATACTTCCATTATTCTTTTTCTCTCACTGGCACACTCTATGTTATCTGCTGCTCCCATCTTTTCTTGGTTTACCTTGAGGTATTTTTCCTACATATTTATTTCCCGCTATGCTCCTTGGAATAATTTCCCTTTCCATTCTCATTAAATGCCCATATCATCTCAGCCTTGCTTTCTCTAATTTTTTGTGTACTCCCTGCACCACCACTCTGGCCGGAACAGCTTTGTTCCTAATCCTGTTTCTCATCGTACATTTGATGTCAACTGTGTTGGTCTCTCCCACAATTTAATATGATACGAATATTACTCAGGCTGACAGGGTGTTGTAAAAAAACTTTGCCTCTATCAACTTTCTGTCGTATCCAAGACATAGCGTTTGTAGTAGAGCGTAGTATAAGTTCAGACTATTGTGATTTTTGTAGCGCTAGAACTGAACGATTTGATGTCGAAATAAAATTGGCCTTTTCTGTAATTACCTGTTCTCCTTTTAATACTTTTAATTGAAATATTTTTGGGCACATACTCGGAATAAGCTTTCATATATAAAAAGCTAAGTTTATTTGTTGGGTAGTACGTCAGAAATCTATATGAAAAAAATCGTTTTATGTTTTAAACATAAATATTCATGTTAAAATTTGTGATTAGTAAATAATAAGTCTAAGGTGAAATTGCAAGCGATAATTTTATTTTATTCGGGTTGTATACGTATGTTATAATTACTCTAATTGAGTAGGTTTGAAGAAGGAAGACCTTTGGTTTACTAAAGTTGGTGTAAGCGATGGTATTCCCCTTCTAAGGCTACCCAAAGAATATTTGGAGAGTCTGAATCTCAAGTATGTTGGTAAGGGTGTGGAGACTACTAATAGCTCAGATGTGTAAAGTGGATACTAAAACGATTTTGAATTATAAATTTGGACTAAAATACCTCCATACTGTTTTTTTTTTTTTCCCAGAAACCCTTCGTAAATACCCGCCGTTAGGTTGGCTGAACCGCGAGTGTACCAATAGCTTCGCCCTACCGGGGACCCCGTGTATCTTGGAAAAGGGAACTGGGATAGTGATATCGTTGCTGGGTTTGCACAGAGACCCACGCTACTACCCGGATCCAGACAGGTTCGACCCGGAGCGGTTCACAGAAGAGAACAAGAAAAGCCGCCCGCACTGCACTTACATGCCTTTTGGCGAGGGTCCCAGGATCTGTATAGGTGCTTCCTTTTTAAATATGTTTAGGTTCCTAGTAAATTGGGGAGGACATAGCCAATATTATAGTTTATTAAAAAAAATGATAAAAATGTATGAAAAATGCGATTGTACAGTAATTAAAAGTCTGTATTTTTGGTTTACGTCTTCCAAATGAGCTGTATGGATTTTGTCCAAGATAGACACACATATCTTTATATTTAAGCCCTACTTTTCTTACAAATGTATATATGTGACAGCTATAAAAACTTACTAGCTCTACTTTCACGTATTCATATATAAAGTCATGTGGTGTGTAGCAGTTACTTTTGATCGATATCATCAATATCTATATACTAGAACTAATAATACTCGCTTTGGGAGTCGCATGGTCTAAGGAGCTACTTTTGCAATACAACAGACTGCCAAAGATGAGCAGATCATGGTTCGATCCCGATCGGTTGTACTGAGTGTAGTTTTCCTAGTTAGTTTTCCATTCTAACTCCACGCAAATGCTGTTACATTTCATCTCAATCCAACCTTCCTAATCCCTAATGCATAGTGCAATTAGTACATAATGGTATATCCCGAAAGGGTAGTAAAACGTGGCGTTTAAAATAACTTAATAATATAGTAAAATGCTATCATTGTTGACCGCAAAAAAAAGTATTTCTTAAAAGGTTATCCAAATATCCATTCGTAAGAAAAACAAAGAATGCGCTTTGTTTTCAGTGAAGGCTTACAATCTTAGCTTGGGGGTCTCCACTATGATCCTGCACCATAGTGGAAACAATCAAGGTAAACTAAGGGTCCAGCATTACATAACATGGGCATCGTTAGCGTGGGGGACACTTCTTCCTCCTTCAAATAATCTGATCAAATGAGGCACTCTTAGCACCACCGTAAAAAAAAACATTGAATTGTTTCATTCAGAAAATGAAAAATCTAATTTTGGGTCAATACACAAATAATTAAGATAGCTTTAATTTGGCGTGTAATATTAATCTCATTATATGATTACTATTGGTATTTATTCGTTACGATATATTCTGTTTTTAAGTGTAAAATGGGTTATTTTGTCCCCTCTAATAAAATAAAAGCCATTGATGCCAAAGCTCCATAGCAATACAGGTAAAACTCACAGTTACTAGAGCGCATTAATTTTCTAGGAAACGATTGTTTGGTGAACAGCCCAAAGTAGGACAAATTTATATTACAGTTTAGTCCTCGGCGAGCTCTACTAGATGTTGAGTAGTAGGAGCTGGTGAGGCGACCTAGTTGCTACCATCGCTACCACTGACAACAATTTAAAATGGGTGGAAATAATTATTTTAAAGCAGGAGACAGTCAACTCAAGTGATGAGAACTTTGCCCTGATCCTCAATCTTGTCAATCTCAGAACAGAACTCATGTGAGATCAAGGCCATATTATTATATCGTTTTGCTACATTTCTTGGTGTGTGTGTGTGTATTTAATTTACGATTGACCGAGCCACCGATCGTATTAAAACTTTTTTTTAACTTTCTATCCACCGTTGTTTACATCCTCTGGTCTGAGTCAGTGTTTCATTCATGCCATATATTTTCCACTGCCGGCTTGCTAAGCCTGCCGTAGCTTCAAATACCTTATTATAGTCTAACTCAATACTAGGACAAGCTCAACACCCAGTCCTCGGACGTTAGTTTCTCAATGTGAAAGAGTAAACTCACATTTTATCAATGATTAATGTTTCGGTCATACCGGGTATTGAACCAGGGAACCTAAACTCAGTAGACAGACGCTCTACCGACTGAGCTAAGGTGTTGTACCTGATACAACTATTTACCTACCTCAATTATTGTGGGCTTCACTTTCCTGTGTAAGTTTCTAGAAGTTGACACTTTAAAAAGGTACCGTCTGGTCAATGGGAGGTCATATGTCTCGGCCTTGGTCAAATACCAGGTGGCACATTAAATCTGATGTCCTAGCATATTTTACTAATGAATGATACGTTTAAGTAATAATTACACTAATATATCAGTAATTGGGGAGGTTGATTATAGAGGGAGTGAACCTGGATTTGAGTGGAGGGAGAGTGGAAAACCCTTTAGTAAAAGCCATCCCCAGAACATCCAAGTGAGATTAGAACCTTGATCTCCCCATCTTCGGTAATATAGCTTAACACGAAACTAATACGTTAGCTAACTACGCCACCGAGGCGGGTTTTTTCAAATGGATGTCATGAATGTAAGTTTGTTTCGTGACCACCTTTTGTTTGATGATTTGTTTGCTGTAATCGCACAGCGATATTAAGGGTTGAGCGTTGAGCCTATGGAGCTCATTTGAAAGAGCCTGTATGTTAATCTAGAGCCTCTAAGAGCTGTTGTCATTCCCATGAGCTTCATAGGCTTATCCATAAGTTATGGCTTCGATATCGTAGTCTTTTTTTTTACCGATATTATATGTGTGATTTTGACGTAATTAATTAAACTTTATAATTCCTAAACATAATAAATAATAACCTTTCTTATATTAAACAAATACTATAATTACTTGTAAGATTATTTTCTAATCATAAAACTGATCTAATGTATTTTAATTTGATATATAGTTTTTGTGTTTCCAGGTTTAAGGTTTGGTCTACTGCAAACCAAGATGGCGTTGGCCTCTCTTGTGCACTTATACAAGTTTCGACCGTGTCCCCAAACTCTTGACCCTATGGTATTCGATACCAAGTCATTTTTCCTGGCTGCTAAAGGTGGTATGTATTTACAAACTACCAGGGTGAACAGAACATAGTATTAATGTAAGTCTGCGAGTTTGATCAATAAAAATATTTACGTTAATGGTTGTTTTTTTTACATCCATTACTGTTTCCAGCCTGTGGCCTGAGTCAGGTTTTTTATTCAAGCCATATATTTTTCAACTACCAGCTTGCTAGGCCTTACCTTATAAACAAACTTAAGACTAGGACAGGCACAACATCAAGACACTGGCCATTAATTTTATCACTTTTTAAAGGCTAAACCCACATTTCACTAATGATACATTTTTTATCCATGCCGGGAATCAAACCCGGGACCCTTAACTCAGTAGACAGACACGATACCAACTGAGGTAACGTGTCAACGTTAATGAATGCTATGCTTTAAATTTCAAAATTAACTTCAACCACGACAGTATTTTCCTTGAAAAACTTGTCAAGACCCTTTGTATTAAATAACGCCAAAGGTTACCTTTATAAAGCATCATTTTCACGTGGTTTTGCAAGATATTTAAAAAAGGTTTCAGTATAATCCTAACAGTCGGTCACTTAATTTACATCTATTTTTATCAATGCTACTTTCAAGATGGTCGGGTGCTAAGTGACCAGATAGATTGGTGACGTCACCCACAGTGGTTGACATGCAGACTAAAGCCCGTATCACACGACACTAGCTAGTACTTGAAATCCAGTGTGCTAGCTAGCACTAGCTAGCACGTCATCATCTAGCGTCGTGTGAATCAGAAAAAGTATACTGGTTCTGCCACTTGGTACTGGCTACCATAATAGTTGTGAGGATAGAAGATGCGCTATTTTCGTACTAGTTCCGACACTAGTTTGTGTAATTCGACCAATCAATGCCCGCTCAGACTATGTGTAGAGTAAATAATAGAAATGGCGCCGACATGGTCTTCGGATGTGATTTTGTTGTTGGCGGAAAATTATTCTAAACATCCTTGTTTATATAATACCAAATTGCCACAATATGACAATATATTTAATATATATAAATTCTATTTAAAACATGTCATCTAAAAATGACAAACTGTGTTCCAGACCCAA